>JABFPJ010003088.1:0-17172 GCA_022817425.1 Gryon sp. ZL-2020 | reverse complement strand
GGAATAAAGGGTGGAAATAGGAGGGCAGGGGGGTAAAAAAATGAGGGGATGATAAAAAGGGAGGGATAGAGGGGGGAGGGTAAAAAGGCTGGAGAAAATTTGGTCTTACGAAAAAAAACGACTTTTCAAAGTGCTATAACTTTTCGAAAAAATAACCAAATTGAGTTCTGTAAAGCGCATTTTAACCATATCAACGCCGCTTTTAAGAATAATAAAGCGGATATAAGTTCAAAAAAACCTAGAATCTGATCGATAATGAACTTCTTGGCAGGCCTAAAATAGTATATTACTGCTGAGGGCGCCACTGCGCCCGACGTTGGTACGCTATTTTATGGACCGAGGGAGCGGACGGTAAAGTGGAACTTACCGCCCGAGGGCGGTAAAATCCTCGATTTTACGTGGTTAGTTCCACTTTTGTTCGCTCCCAAGGTGCATAAAATGCTATTTCTTGTAAAAGAATAAGAGAAGTAGTGTCTCGCTTTGTACTTGGAGCGAGACACTACCGTGTCCCTTGATTGTTATTATATTTTTATGTTACAAAACTATTATGTTTTCTATACTTCATTGTACTTTTAAGATTTAATTTTAATAAGTATGATGAAGTATACTAAACATTAATTAAAGATGAAATATTACCGCTTTTATATTAGTGTCGTACTTTCCAGATGCGAGTATGGACACCTCATTCTCGAGTTCAGAATATGAATCATATTGGCGCAGAAATACAATAGATTACAAGTCACGATTTTGTGGCCACTGTAATACAACGACTGATATCAAAGAAGCAAACTTTTTTGGAAAGTAAGGATGAATTTATGTTATAAAGTTAATTTAATTCAATATAATTTCATGTTTTAATTTCATACTAAATTTTGGCGAATTCGGAGAGTATGTTTTATGTCGAAATAAAAAGTACTTTCCGAATTTGCCAATTGTTAGCGCCAGTTATAATAATATTCGTAATAATAAACAATTTTACAATTTCTTCAGCGATGGACAGTATATCGTAGCTGGGTCTGATGATGGATCATTTTTTATATGGGATAGGATTACAACAAATATTGTACGCATTTTGCGAGGAGACGACAGAATTGTTAATTGCGTTCAACCACATCCATGCTCGTGTCTCTTAGCCACGAGCGGAATTGATCCCGTAATTAGATTATGGAGTCCATTGCCAGAGGTGATATATTTATTATTTTATCCTCCTTTCTAATATTATAATTAATTATCAATGCCCACCATTACGTCATTAATTTGAACAAAGTTAACATTTTATCTCAGTCTGTTTAATATTTCAATATTCATTTGAAACATTTAGTTAATATGTTCGTTAGTTATTTTTAAATTATAATGATTTTTACGTTTTCCTCCACTTAAAAAACTAGAAATCATTATAAAGTAGAAATAAATTATTAAAGACGATTTTGTGTTGATTGAAGTAAGTAAAACAAGTGAGCAAATCTCGCTCTGGTCCTTAAAATTAATTTGTATTTTTTCTTAATCAAATTATAATTTAAGAAATCTGTAATATCGGTAATCTAGACTAAGCCTTAAGAGTAATGATTATATTTTAGAACGGATCGTCAAGCGATCGTGAAATTCAAAATCTTGACGATGCGGCATCCGCCAATCAAATTCGCATGAATAGTGATCCATTTGAGTTGATGCTGATGAATATGGGCTTCCGACTTTCGGGTCAAGTGCCGCGCAGTGACGAAGACTCGGAGGATCTACAGGATCAACCTGTCGAGCAACCTTTAAATTGCACGCCCAGCTAATCACAGCAATTTTCACCAAACGAATGAAAATGATCCAAATGATAAAAAGTTAAACGAAACATTCACTAAGTACTAATGATTTTATGAGCCAACAAATGTAATATACTTTTCAATTATCATGGCACGACGTTGCATCTTTCCTTGTATATATTATACATATATATGGCAAACCCTTGTTTCTCGACGCTCATAGACGACGCTTCAATCGTTCTTGATTTTGCACAAGTTTTCGTCGCGATGATGACGAGCGTAATATTTTTCGTTTGATTTCATTTTTATAGTGCTAAGTTGCAAGTTTGTAATGTAATGTATAGCAAAATATTGTATTTTTGAGATTTTAAAAATAAATATATTTATAAAGCGACATTCTCACATCAAATCTTCTTATTATTTTCAAGTCAATACAAAAAGATAAACAAATTTTACGATAGAATCTTACATTAATTTAAATTTTTAATATTAAAATATTTATTGTGATTTTTAACTTTCTAGGAACTGGGTAAGAGTTCCCAGAGAGCTTGCAATGTTGTTCCTTCCCGTGGCTCTTCAACAGCAAGACCTAAATAATTTGAATAAATAGGTTTTCTTTGAGTAGTGTCACCTTCAATTATATAAACCGAAAGGACATTTGAAATTTCGTTATCGGGTTCTTCAATTTCTGCCGTTGTTGTTGCTTCGGCTGGAAATTCAAGTTCAGCTGATGGTGCCTATTGAATTATTCAAAAATAAATATTAATTTAAGAATAAATATATTAAATTGTAAATTAAATACTTTGTAAAGCTTACTTGGCATTCAAAAGTATATTCCACACCAAAATTGGGATCTTTATTATAAGCCGTAAATAAAGCAATAATTTCTTTATGAAGTTGATGGAGTTTTTGTACAGGATCCACACGAAATCCTAATATGTAAGCACCATTTGCTTCGTTACTTAAAATGACTAAAGTTGGACCGAATTTGGAAGATTTTATATTTATCTGCGAAGAAAATATACTTTTCTAAATAACATAATAACTGTCCATTTTTATTTCAATATTATTGAAATGAAAAAACTTACACTTGCAACAGCTAAGTATGGTAAGGAAACATTGAAATGATTGTTCATGTCTGCATACCATACTAATCTAATATTTGTTACAATGAATGTGCCGATATTACCCTAAAATGCATACACTTTTTCATAAAATAAAAAATGTCTATAAAATAAAAAAACTATTAATTACAGTAGAACCAGCGAAGACTCCACTGTTGTTATCTTATATCATTCATCAGTCCAAAGGCACAAATATGGACTCTTCACAGGTTCTACTGTATAATTATTATCCTATTATAACATTATAAATATTACATGTTCAGTGGACAAATTCCATACTCCTTGTAAATTTGTATGTACATTTTCACCAGGCACTAAAATTAGTCGCTTATTCTGAATAATTCCGCCGCGTAATTTGATTTCGCGAAAAATTTTTGTTGAACCATAAGCTCTGAAATTCAAATCTTACATATGAGAGTGTTTCAGTTTTTCAATCTTTATATACATGCATGTATATACCTGTAAACTCCAATTACTGAAGTATAATGTCTTGAGCATTTGGGATCTAAATTTGTAAATATAAATTCATATCTACAGTTTTTAAAAGAACACATAATAACTAGCGATTGTGTTAATCCTTGGTTCATCTGTAAATATTTGTATTATTATTTAAATTATCGAATAAAATGGAGAATACCTTCAACAATTCAATTTACTCAAATACATACTGATTCAATCATTTTTGTAGTTGCAGACACGAATGTATTATATCCTATACCTAAATTTGTTTAATATTATTATAAATGTTTATTTATTGAAATTGTAGAAATAAAAATTGGAAAGAAAATCAATTAGCAAAATGACATACTTAAATTAATACGAGTTAAGGATAAACACTGCCAAACTATTCGAAGATTTGTGACCATTAATCTGCCTCTTTCTCCGGCATTTCCTTTGGTATCTTCGATCATCTCTAATCTGTCTATCAGTCTTTCCCCATGTCGTGGTTTTAACTGTCTAAAATTGAATTATATTAATGACTTGAAATAATTGCCAGTAACATATTACATATTAAGATGAATTATAGTTATAATAATTACTTGCTTGCTACATCAAATCTAATTTCATTGTCTTGCCACATTTTATTAATAAGAATATAAGTTTAAATTATTTAGCTCTCAAATACAAAAAAAAATTATTTATATAAAACAAGCGATTTATGACAATTAAAAACCACTCAGATGGTATATACTGAAGAAATATCGTTGTCATGTCTACAAAATCCAAACAAATGTAGACTCCAACAAGTTGTATTTAAGGAATCTAAATAATTATTAATTAACATAATCAGAAAAATTAAACAGATTTAGCAAAAAATAAATTGTACAATTGTTTACAATGTGACAATATTACAATAAATTTTTATTAAGAATTTATATAATAAGCATTTTTAGCATTTTTTTTAATACAATTTCTAAGAAATATCATATTCTGAGATTTCTGTTACAAAATTTCATGAAGATTTAACTTTTTTTAAAAAAATAATATTTACACATATAAATTAATTTAAATGCATGAAAATGTATATCTGCCCATAAGTTGACTTTTGAAAACTACAACACCACGCATAAAAATTGTTTCTATAGTAACAATAGACCAACAAAACCTCAGTAAGACGAACTCAATCACATGCGCAAACTCGTAGCTCAAAAAGCATGACTTAATTTTAAAAGAATTGTACAACATGGATCCAAATTCTCCAACATTTCAAAAATTATTACGGTCCAATTTAAATGATGAATTTGGTGATATTGTGGACGATTGGCTGGAGAAAGAGCACGATGGATTTAAAGTGTCCCAAAAAATAATTCAATCGAAGAAGATGAAGAAATTTATGAAGTCGACGAAAAATGCATACAAAGATCAGCAACAACAAGGTGGCACACAAACGATTCCATCGGTAAATCGTCCTCAGACATCATTATCCTTCATTGAGAATGAACTGTTTGAAGATGACTGGTCTGGTAAAGGCAATTCTGATACTTTAAATGATATACTTAATGACATCAGTTCCGATAAACCGGATCATGTACAGCTTGCGGGTTATGAGATACTATTTAAATACGATCTTGCAAATTTAATTTGTACCGATTCTTGGGAATTATTTTTATCGTCATTGCGCGATGCCATTTGTGATGGCAGTCGGCCCGTGTTTGAAGCCAGCCTACAGATGCATACAAAAATGTTGGGTTTTCCTTTTACTCTTCATGAAAAGGTATTTTATCTTATTTTCTTTGCAATCTGAAAATAAAACAAAATATATTGAATATATGATTACTTTATAGTCCACTGAAGTGTTTGTTAATTTAATAAATGCTTACGAAAATGTACATCAATCACGAAAATTTAACGATATTATGCCAACAACAATAACTGGCATCAATTTCAAAATCTTACTACATGAAAAACTCTGTCGAATAATGCATCTTTTGGTACGTCATCAAGAAGAAGTTTTGAAAAGTGCAAGAAATGTTGATAAAACCATGGAGGAGATGATCGAACACTTTCTACGGTTTTTGAGTTTAACTACTTCTCAAGTAAGTTAAAATTAAGACGAAACTTTAATTATATTATTATTGAAAATGAAATTGTTATATTATGCATTTTTAGACAAAAACATTCAACGCGTTAAATATTTTATCAGTACTAGAACCACAAGCTGAATGGTCGAAAAAATGGAATCATGGTTTTTTGACAAGACGAGTGTTTTGTCAAACTTTAGCAAAAGTTCCATCTTTATTACAACGTACGGTTGTTCATGTTAATAAGTATTTGGAACAACCGCCTATAACAATACCAGTTTCTATCATAGATGATATCAATGAAACTTATATTTCTGGTGTGATAATTCATCTTTATTATTCTTCTGTTATTTTTTGTTGTTATACATTTGTTATAAGCAAACTAAGATAGATAGAGACATTTAGAATTTAATTATGAATTTTTACTTCACTTTTGTTTAAATTGATTATTTATACTTTTATGAATATCGTTTTAAACTTATTATAAATTTTATATTCAAATTGTAGATAAAAAGTGCAAAATTTAATTTTAAAATGATTATTTCTTCAGGTGACTCAGTTGAAGCTTTAACATATCTCCATTGTTTGACTTTCCTTGCACAACTCTATGGTCACAGTACAGGACGAACTTTGTTATTCGAACAATTAACAGACAACTGTGTGTCAGTGAATGAATTTCTCATAAATTTATTAAACTCCTTGAATGTATCAATCATTTCTGAAGTAGCAAACAGCGTTTACGAGACAATGCATAAATCACTACTTTACGTGTTGGATCAGCCAATTCCATTGTGCGATGCAAGATTTTATGCCGCCGCATTAAATCCTTTGATGCGTGATAGTGACAATAAAATTTGGCCTCATGTGATGGACGTTTTAATGTACATGCTGGAAACCACAGATGGACGCACATTTTTGGTAACAGAATACAAGTCCAAGTCTGCAAACGCTCATAAACGAGATATCAAGTTTCCGGCGGAGTCGATATTGTTTTATGCTTCCGGGCTGCTGAAACAGCCACTCTCGGTTATAAATATTGAACATTTGAAAGATTTATTTAAAATCATCGAAAAGATGTTTACTATTACTGATATTTATAACGTTGTTAAGAAGATTTTCCAGGAACAATTTTTGCCAGCTCTCAAGTATTTTTATAGCAATGTCGATAAATACTTTGTGGAGAATGAAAATAAAACACAAAAATTTAATAAGTTAGTTTTACCCTATTATTGTTATTATTATTATTTTATAAAAGAGTTGAATTAATTTGTTTTATTTTCTAGAGCTGCAAGAAGTATGTTATTAAAAGCATCAACAATACCACTGATACTAAAAAGTATCGTTAACGAATCTTCTATCTTACGCGAATTGGTTTTAGAATCAGTCGCGCCCTTGCGAACTTATTGGAATGTTAATAATGTTGCAGCTTTTATTTCAAATGCAGCGTTCTTTTCATCTGGATTTGATATCATACAAAATTTGGCTCCCTACATGCTATCGACCTTTATTATTGAAATCTGTAAGATATCGGAAGAACCAATGTCATTTCATGATCCGTGGGTCAATCCAAACGTGAATACTTTTCAGCATACACTTTCTTTGTTTTCATTAAATACTAAATGTACGTTAATGCAATGAAATAATAAATTAAGGGGACTGCCTAAGTAAAAATGATAAAAAATTCTGCCTTAAGCGTACCACAATTTTTGACCGATTATTATTTAATTTGTAGCAAACTATTCAGAACTTAGTTTTTATTAAAAATTAAGTTCTTAATAGTTTGCCTATGAAAGTTGTTAAAAACTTTTTAACAACTTAGCTAGGCAGAATTTTGATAAATAAATTAACAAAAATTTACGCATAAAAAAAGCACTCGAAAAACATCATTTTTAACATTTTCAGCATTTCTTTATAAAATCTTGGATTGCCAAAAATGTATACGATATGTCAAAATTCTGCCTAACCAATTTTTGCTCATTTAGTTTTCCGAAAATTTTGCCTGAAAACTTAAATCGGTTGAACATTGTGGTACCCTTAACTTTTTAAAATTACCCCATTAATAAATTTGTTATTTAATTATATATATCACAGGTTTTGTAGCTTTGATGTTAAAAGAAAATAGTGACGAAGAAAAACACGATTATCCTGCATCTTTGTATGAATTGTACCAATATTGTTTGAATCCCGATTCATCTTATCATTATATCAGTTTATTATCAGTGAAATCTACTATTTGGAATTTAGATATATTTATTTATCTATTAAATCTTTTGAATTTTCAGGTAAAATTAAATAAATCTGTTTGAATTAAATGATTTAAGTTTATTCATTATTTATATTACAAATAATTAAAATTGCAGGACGAATTTTTGAAGATGCAAGAAAACTGTATTATTGAAATTGAAGAAGATGGAGAAATTAAGGAAAAGTATATCGTTGATGAATGTAGTATAATGCGTCACATAATTTTAACAGATTCATATCGTATGGAGCATAAAATTCGCGACTATGATTATAATCCGGAAGATTATCATTTATTTTCAAAAATGCCATCTTACGATGGGCCCAATCAAAAAGAATTAAATTCCAATCCGAAAACTGAATTTGATGAGTTACTGGAAGATGATAGACCGGGATTAAGAGACAGCAGTTGGGTTTCTGAAGCTCGAAGAGCTTTTAGGAATTCGGAGCATGCAATAATGGTTAATACAAATTCAAAAACCAACAATTTCACTAGAAAATTACTTTATTCTTTATTTTACATGTCTTATTAAGTAATGACTAAATTATAAAGTTATATTATATCAAACATTATTTTTCTGTTGATTGCTTTGATTGTAAAACATTCTTTTATTTCCAGAATAATTCGGTCTATAATTTGGTCAATCAAATGCAAGAAGCCATTCCAACAGTCGATTGGATTGAAAATTTTAAGTGGAATACTGCAGAAAGTAATGCCATAGAAAACTATTGGTTACCAGAAGAAATAATTGGTTTCGATATTTCCATCAATTACGCTCAATTGAACAAAATATCTTTACTGGAAACTGAATCTCAGCATTTGTTAAAAATATTCATGAAATCCACGTATGATTATATTAAGTATGATAAGGCAAATTATTTCGAACATTTTGATTGGTTTTTAGCAACTGTATTTATCATTTGCAAGGGAGATGTAGATAAGTAAGTATTAAATTGCAGTTAAATTATTAATTAATCTCAAAAGTTAATAAATATATATATATTTTTCATTTTAATTTACCTCAGACGGCCGCGAATCGTTGTCTTAATACCAAAACATTTAGTTGAGCACAATTAAAGTCTTTCTTAAAACAGTAACTGTACTTTCCAGTTTGGAAACAACAACTCTAGCTAACCGAACATCATCATCGGTAGATCTCAGATTGAAAACTTTGTCATCATTTGAACAACATTATTTGTTATTCTATTTGTTAATCGTTTATCTTCACAGATCTTTGATGATGTTCAATGTAAAATTAAATATATTTTACAATGGAAGTTATTTTTGTATTAAATAATAATGAAAAAAATGTGTTTTTAGATGTAAAACATTTATGTTCCATTTCATTAAGTTTCCTTCAGCAATGTTTATATGGCCAACTTTTGGCAAAATAATTGATAAAAGCAATGCTGAAGAATCAACGACTCACTTATTATTTGCACAGTTATTGGAAAATATTGTGGATAATGAATTTCCATCTTTTTCCAATGCTTTGAAAGTATGTACAAATTATTATGAACAACAATAATTTTAATACTTACACAAATGAATATTAAAACTGAAACTATAAAATAATTTAGCAAAACTGTGGATGCAGTTGGTGGATGATATGCGATCGTTTGATATCCCAGTGTTTTTGGGGTATACTGCCATGGAATGAAATCTTAAATTATTTAGTGATTTGTATTTTATATCCACCGGATTATATTTTATATTATTGTACATCTTTGCTGAATCACTGTCAACATTTCTTGATACAAAATGTTACAAACGGAAAATTGTGGCCAGAAAATTTGGTAACATTTTTTTTATTATTTCAATCAATTCAGAAAGCTTAATTATTTTCATTTGATAATTGAAATGTACAATAAAATGTATTTGCAGGTTTTATATGACTACAAATGTCATGCACAGATTGGTTTTATGGATCAGCTTGGTAAACGATACAGAGGCAAAATTCTTCCAATTTTATCGCAGCAAAAATTAAAAATTGCAGAGCAAACGCAATGATTTTTCTAAAACATTTTTTCATTCGTTTTTATATACATACATTAAAAGTGATGTATTTTGAAAATATATTTGCATTATTTATTTGTAATAATTTATAAAAAAATTGTTTCAAATGTACAATAAGTGTTACATTTACTATAATTGTATGATTGTTGAATAAACGAAAGTTATTCTTATAATTACTTGTAAAAAAAGAACTTTGTTAAGTATACAGACAGGATGGCAAAAGTATTTTATAGAAAAATTATTGTAATTACAAAGACTAAACAAATAAAAAAAATTGAAAAGTCTCTGTTTTGGAAACTAAACTTAAATAATCAATCGATGGAAAGATACAAGTTAAAAACAACAAATAAATTTAACAAAAGCATTTCTCAATGAATAAAATCGCAAAAATATAACTTTCATTCGTGTCGATCACAAAAAAATTCCATTGAAAAGATCATACACACATTGGTTTATAATTTTTATCTTGTGAATTAAGTCAGTGAAATTTATGATAACAATAATTAAGTGATGGAAAACGTTCCAGCATTTTTATATAAAAAATTACGTTCTTTTCTATTTTTACTAGCTCTTTTCAAAAATTGCGATTCAAAGCACCACATAATGGAAATTGTGTATTAAAAATTTCAACGTTACTTATTTCTTGTTCTTGTTGTAGCAAAAAAAATTACCTTACATGAAATGCAATGTCGTTTTTGACTATTTACAAGGTAATACGAAATCATTTAATTACTCATAAGGATTTAATCCTCATGTATTGCAAATAATTTCGCCACTTCATTTAAATCTTCATATTGCGTTCCTTGTGCAAGAACCTAAAATTAAAAAATCAAAAGAATAAAATATGAATTTAATATGCATACATGTATAGTTTATTACAAATATATTATTTTACCTGTCTAGCAACAGCCATTCGATTGTAAATATTCCATAATACGATGCCAACAATTGTATTGTCACGCAAATAAAATATGATGCCTTTTCCATAGTCATCGATTTTTTTCGCCGGTTGTGAATCGTTGAGTGAATTTACAGTGGTTAATTCACCACTGTTTGGTTTTTCACTTTTTTCGCTTTTTGATTGTTCATTTTTATCGGTAATTTCTTTATCTTTGTTAGTATCTTTTTCGGAATTCAATGCAAAAACACCAACAGTTGGGAGAGCAGAATCAACAATACCTATTGCTTCGTAACCAATTTCTGGTCCTAAATCAGACCAAAACATTGACTGATGTAAATATGGTTTTCCTAAAAGTGAAAAATTTCCAATTTAATATATTGATAACAAATAAATTTATTTAAACAAAAATATAAAAATATTCGAATGTTATTAGTTAGTAGAAGTAAAATACCAGCTCCGGTCATATTTTCTCCAGCTAATCTTCCAGAAACAACTGCATGATCGTGATGCTCAACTCTTCTCCTGCCAAGATTTACATCAAAGAAGCATGCTGCATCACCTGCAATCCACAAATCACTTCTCGCCTGCAATTCTGCATTCACTAAGAAACCGCCAATTTCTGGATCAACTTCTAAATGCGAACTTTCCGACAATTCGGTATTTGGTTCCACACCTACAGCTACTATAACTTGATCTGCTTCGATCTTTAATAATAAAATGTAATTTTATTTAATTTATATTAAAAAGTATGTGTCAATCTAATAAAATTGTTGAATTTAAAATAAACAATTTACACTAAATATTGAAATAAATAATATTTACGAACCGTTTGACCACCCGTTACAATAAGTTTCAATTTGCCATTTTTGTAAACGTAATCTTCTACTTCTGCATTTGGTATACAGTGGACACCTTCATTTAATACTCTCTGTGTAAGCCAATCGCACAAATATTCCGGAAGAATTTGAGCCATTATTGATTTTTCTTTAACTAATTGATATAACGTTTTCTGATTTTTATCAACTGCAATTTAATTTGATTATTACTATATTACAAATAATAAGTAACTTAGTTATTAAATCATTATCTAAATTTGTATCTAATTATTATGTATTTTAAAATTAACGTTAAAAAATACTAACGAGTTCTAGCTAAAGAACATGCAAGTTCAGATCCTAGAAAACCTCCGCCAATAATAACAATATTTTTTACTCCAGATTGATTTAAATTTTCCTCTAACTGAAGATAGTCATCGACGGACCTATATAAGATTATTTTATTTTTTACTTCTTCTGGAGCAGCATCAAAAACGGGTAATGATTTTGGAGATGCGCCTAAAATAACAATTTATTTATAAATAAACCAATAATTAAACTTCAACTTCAATCGTAGAGAAACAGAAAATAAATGTACCCGTTGCTACGAGACATTTGTCATATTTGATATTATGTCCATCGTCTAATGTGGCGATTTTGTTAATCACATCGATTTTTGTAACTTTCCAACCTGTCGCTACAGCAACTCCACCCTTTTCTGACTTGACTAAGTCTTCAACGTTCATAAAAAATTCTGATGGTTCATAAAACAAACTGTAACAAGAAAAATTACATAAATAACATTCCAAACATACTTTCGTCACTTTAAAATGTAATAATCATTATATACCTTCTTTTACCTCCGTTCCATTGTCTAAACATCAAATTTTTCGACATATCTTTTTCTTTACTGTACCATAATTCTTTTGATAATGGAGGCCTCATGTAAGGTAAATATCCTTCTGATGATATTACTAAAACCTGCAAAAATATATAATATAAAGATTTACGTTTATTGCACAATAAAGTTGATAATTTAATATTGATTTACTTTCGCTGTGGGATCCCTAGATTTAATTGATCTAAATGCTGAAAACGACGCAGTTCCACCACCAACCAACAGATAAGGAATTTCTTCGGGCAACAACGAAGAATAAAGAGGATTCTTGACAACTTCTTTGGATTTTTCTGTTAAAAGTAATAATGATAATAATTTTAAGAAATAATTAGTAAAAATCAATTATTATCACATATTTATAATCTTTGAAACTTACTTTTTGCAATTTTGTGATTTTTGTGTGCTTTGTGTGAATGTTCTCCCACCTTAGTCGTCTGTTAATAAAATAAAATATATTAATTTATATGAAAAAATATGATGGAAAAACAAATAGATGTTTCGTCCATTACAACATATAAAATTTTTATATAAACATTATAAAATAAAATATTAATATAGTCGTATTATTATATAACTTGTATAATTTGAATAAACAAATTTTACACATTGGCATCATTTTACAACACAAATCCACTCATATATATATGTATATACATGAAGCAGAGTATTCACTTACAGGAATTAAACAAAAAATAAAATAAAGATTAAATACTCACTTCTGCGGATGCAGTTTTATTTTTATTTACCACATATATTGTGACTCCCGTTAATAGAACGGCAGCTAATATTTGTTTCCAATAAGCCGTCAAATTTTCCCAGGAACTGCCACCGCCACAAGGGGGTCCTTTTGCCGAAGGATCGCGCGGTAAATTACATACTTCTTCACATTCTGGCGGACACTTAAACGACTGATCTTCTTCTATAGTAATTTTCTTAGCTGCTTTATCTGAAGCTGGAGTGCATTCTTCTGGTGTTGCAGTTGCTCCTAGCTTAGTCGTTTGTTTCGTAACATTAGTATGTTTACATCTTACGTGACAAACTCTAGTTAAGCCTGAAATATTTTAATTCATAAATAATATTATTTCAGTTTGTATACAAAGTTGTAACTTTTACAATATTTGAATGTAATTATAAAAAAATATTAAATAAAATAATACAAATTCAAAGTCTCAAATATTAAATTATAATTTATACCATATTAGATTATTATTTTATAATTCTGTACATCTTATAAAATATTTCAATAAACATTTTATGTTACAATTGCACTTTGATAGTTAAGTCAAAGAAAAAATAAATTAAGATTATGATTTTATTTTGAATACATTCAATTAATCTTTTATATTGGTCGAAAAAGAGATGAATTAAAAAAGATCTACAATGAATATAAACAGCTAATACAATTTTTTGATTTATCAAGTTTATTATTTTTATACACTATATTGAACTTTTTATCAAGGAATACGTCAGTTAATGTGTAATTTTAAATAAAGATAAGTAATCTTGAATTATAAGAAAAACAGATTTATAATTTTTTTGTTCTCATTTCCGTGAAGAGGTTATGTTATGAAACAACATGAAATAATTCATAATTAATTAACTCAATTACTCATTTTCTCAAATTAACTAAAATAACAATAAAATTAAATTAAAAAATTCAATTAAAAAATACATGAGATAATTAAAAATTGCTGTTAAAGATAAAAACACAATTAAATAACAAATTTTATTCTATACGAATTAAAAACGCATTGGAAATTTAAATCACAAGGCACAATGTAAACATCAAATTTTCTAAGTAATTTATTTAAATGTCAAACAAAATAAGCGTCTTTATAAGATGTATACATTAATAAATAGATTTTAATTTCAATTGTCACATGAAAAAATAATAAAAGATTGCAGCAAAATACACAAAATATTTAAATTTGGAATAATAAAAATTGGAGGTTATTAAATTACACTAACCGGTGAGATTAGACGTTTTATGCAAATTGACAGACAATTTAGACAAGCGGCCGATGACTTTCGCGTAACTCAACATTTTTCGTTACTCGAAGTAGTAACGAGCCGACTAAAAATGGCAAGCGTACGCGCGCAAGCCGGCTATCGTGAAACTTGTAAATTTGTACGAAAGCGCTGGTTCATTCTCCCGATCAGAGTTTATCTCGTATTTTTTCCCCCAGTCACGAGAGAGTTCGACTTCCGACGGCACACTCAATTGGTTCTAAGATGCGCGCGCATTTTTAAAAAGTCATTCATCCTTTGTATCCAAAACTACAAAAAAAACAGAGAAAATAAATATTGTTGTAATTTCTCCAATAATTTTGACAAAAAAATTTGTTTATTATACTATAAAAAATTACAAATTATTATATTAATATTATTTCTATAAAAAAAAATAATTACAACAATTTTATTATGAAATTAATTCAAATGAAATATTTGTTTATAGGTTAGTTTCTGAATACGCAATTTGCGCATGCGTTAATAGAAAAAACTCAACGTCGTTGAACAACAATAAGATAAGTGTCGAAATCTCGAAATAATAAACGTAGTTATTTTGATGTGACGTTTAGAAGCGTATTTTTTAAAAAAATCAACATGTCTGCGAACACAAATGTAGATATTGTCAAATACGATGGACAAAACTTGTCAGAACTTTTTGACAATGCGTTTGAATTATTCAACAACATCTTAAAGTCTGACGAGCCCTCGAACAGCTATAAAATACAGGTGAACATTTGTTTGCGTATTTCTTACGTTAACCTATCTGTTTTGCTAGATTTTTCTGGATATTTATTTATGTCCAAGTTTCTTTAAGTTCTTTAATTTTCATTTGTCGTTAAAAATTGTCAGAGTTAATTATTAAATTAACCATTTTAATGGAAACAAGAATTAAAAATATTTGCAAAATGCATAAAAATATTTGCAAATCTTTTATTTTGGAAATAATGTTTTTATTATTGAAAATATTATTTATCTTATTTAATAATTTACTTTCCAAGAAACTAATAAATATATTCATGATATGTCTTGTTATGTTATAGAGCGATGTTAAAAAAGCAATGCGAATGTTTGAAGAAGCAACGAAATTAGTATCCCTTGTTGATATGTTCAGTAAAAATGAATCTTATGAAGAAGTTCCAACAGAAAATTTGAAATATTTTTTACTTCCTGCATTACTGGGAACCCTCACAACTAAACTGTGTAATGTAAGCGATAGAATGCAAGTGGTCGATATCGCGGAGATTTATTTTGTTGATTACTTGAAGAGATTAAAGGATTATGGCTTAATTGATATGGAAATCCCAGAAATAAAAAAGGAGGAGGAAAGTTCACAAGAACTCGTTAGAACTGACCAAAGGTCGAATGCTGAAATCATCACAGAAATGGTAAAAAAAGTCATATCATTATTTTATTTATTTTTTCTATTTTTGTTACTTTTTTATGTATAGAATGTATTTCTTTAAAAAATACAACTGAATAATATAACTAATAAATCGTTTAGGTCAATAAAAGAAATACAAAAATTCAAAGATACAAAGAGCAAAAAGAGCTAGAAAAAAGTTTAGAAACGCTGAAACAAAACTTGGAAAGTGTGAATATCAGTGATGAGGATAAGCGGGAATATTTTATAACATTGTTGAGGATGTATGTCAATCAGGCAATTGATGAACTTAGTTCTTTAGCGTCTGAGAAGCCTCTCTTACGACACATGAAGATGATACAATCGAGAGAAGGTGACAGTCCAAAAGCACAAAAACCGAAAATACAAGCACCTCCGTTAAAACCGATTATCATCACTCGAGATGCCTATCAAAAACAAGTTTATGGCGCAGGTTATCCAAGTCTTCCTGTTCTCACAGTCGCAGAATTTTACGAGAAGAAAATACAGGACGGAGAGTAAGTATTTTATTAAACTATTAATAAAATATGTGTCAGTAATAATATTTAATGATTAATTTGTGATTAAAATGTTTGTATTTCAGTTGGCCTGATCCTTCGCAGCGCAATAAAATCAATAACACATGTTTGCAAAATATTGCACATAACGGAGAAGATAGTACGAAAGAACAGGAATTGGAAGACGAAGAGAACGAGAGGAAAATTGAACAGGATGATCCGGATACGTTGGCCAATGCTCGAGCCATGGATGAATACAAAGACACTTATCGGCGTGGTTGGGGAAATAGGGCTAATCGAAGTTAGAATGAATCATTCGAATCACATAATCCAATGTTACAATATACAATGATGTTTATTTTTATTGATTATTTCTAAAAGTAATTTCCATGATAATTATTTTAATTAAATTCGTAATAATTATATCGATTGTCTTTAATAATACATTGCATGTCTAATGAAGTCACATATTTGTTACATAACATTAACAGGCAATTCCATGAAAGCATCGAGTTACACAAGTAAAAATATTGTTGTTGTCTAACATCTGTTAAACATGGAGTTGTTTTAAGTATTATAGCTTATTACAAGAATTTATAGCATACTTTTATTTATTAATGAAATCTAATGTTGAAAATATGTTATAAAAATCAATTTACATGTAATTTTTTTACATTTAATTATTTTGAATCAGGCAAACAAACTTTTTCTTAATTTTGTTTTTTAATTACTCAATTTTTCCAGAAAATGTTTTCTAATATTTCTAGCAGATTACACATTAAAAAATAGGTTTTATTATAGTAAAAATATTCTTTACTTAAGGATGTTATTACAAAATATTGGTTGTTACAGAAATTAATAATCAATTGTTTTTTATATTCTTCGAATCATAAGCTATTCATTTTTGCAAAGATAAATATACCTATCCAATCTCAATTTTGAGAAATCCATTTTTAAAGTTAATCAAAAACTGATTCTTTTACATAGGCGCTTATGG
>JABFPJ010003087.1:0-17178 GCA_022817425.1 Gryon sp. ZL-2020 | reverse complement strand
CATGGGATGCTTATGGGAACGTTATGGAAAGCTTAGAGAATGCTTATGAGATACTTATGGGATGCTGATAAATAGCTTATGGGATACTTAGGGAATACGTATGGGATACTTATGGATTAGTAATGGGATGCTTATGGGATACTAATAGGAAGCTTATGGGATTCTTATGAGGTGCTGATGCGAACGTTATGGAATTATTATGGGAAGCTTATGGGATACTTATAGGATGCTCATGGGAAGCTTATGGAATACTCATGGGATGCTTATGAGATGTTATATGGGAACGTTATAGAAAGCTAGCGGGATGCTTATGGATAACTCATGAGAAACTTATAGGATGCGTATGGGATGCTTATGGAATGCTTATGAGAAGCTTACGGGATGCTTATGAGAAGTTTATGGCGTGTTTATGGGATGCTTATAGGATGCTTATGGGATTCTTATGGGAAGCTTGTGGGATGTTTATGGGATAGTATGGGATTGTAATGAGATGTTTATAGGATGCTTATGAGATGTTCATTAGGTGCTTATGGAATGCATATGCAGTGTTTATGGAATTTTTCGGGATGTTTATTGGATAATTATGAGATGTTGATAGTAAGCATATAGGAAGCTAATGGGACGATGGTTGAATCCAATGAGCTTATAATCAATGTATTGACAGTTTTTTGAATGCATATGAGACATTAATACAAAATGAATGGTAAATACATCTTTCTTTTATAAGTCAAAAAATAAATTGATATAAAACATAAAAATTCAGATAAACTGAAAAGTATAGGCTAAGTACAAAAAAATGTAAAAAATAACAAATAATGACGTCTAAAACATATTCAACTTTCTGAATTCAAATATTAAATCTAAAATAAAATCTTATTTTAATTCAAACTTCATTTAAGCTAAATTTGAAAACAATCTTAAAAATTTGACTTTACTTTTCAAATTCAACTTTTTCACGAAATTCCGACTTTTTCTTGTCATTCCGATAATTTCTTGTCATTTTCATCGATTTCCGATTTTTACATGAAACTTCGACTTTTTTATAATTTCGAAATAAATTTCCGACTTTTTCCTGATTTTCGACATTTTCATGAAATTGCACTTTTTTAAATGATTTTTCGAGATTCTCATGAAATTTTAATTTTTGCATGATTTTTCATCATTTTCATCAATTTCCCATTTTTGCATGAAATTTCGAATTTTTCAAAGAATATCGATTTTTTAAATGAATTTTCATATACCTCGTGAAATTCATACTTTTTCAAAATTTTTCAATTTTTTCATGAGATAGCGATTTTTTTATGAATTTTGATATGTTTCGTAAAATTCATACTTTGTTAAGATTTTTCAAATTTTTCATGAAATATCGATTTTTTCATAAATTTTCATATCTTTCGGAAAATTCATACTTTCTCAAGATTTTGCGATTTTTGTGGAAATGGGAAAGCGATGGCGTCGCTTCTGTGGTGCATTCCGGAACGAGTGGCACAAGGGCGCGAAATGTGAATTATAACACTCTCCCTCAATTCGTGTCCGTGCATGCCGGAGTGATGCTGTAGAAACCTAGTCCAATCATGAAGCCAGCATGTTTGTTGGTGCTTAATCCCTTAGTCAATACGTCTGCAACCATTTCTTGCGTCAGTAGATATGTGAGCTTGATTGGTTTGTCCCTTAGTACCTGCAGATTGAAGTAATGCTTTACGTCTATATGCATGGATCTCGCATGGAAGACGGGAATGTCTGCAAGTTTCACTGCACCTTGATATTCGTTGAACATTTCTGCATTCGCAGCTCAGGTAATCTGAGATTCCTGCGTAGGCTCCACAAGTGAATGGCTTCCTTGGAAGCATCCCTTATAGCCATATACTCTGCTTCCGTGGATGACGGTGCCACGGTGCACTGTTTCCTCGATTTCCAAGAGATGGCGTCTCTACTGAGGATGAAGACTGATTCGGTGTATGATCTGCGATCAATGATGCAATTGGCTCAATCTGCATCGACATAGGCTTTAAGCTGCTCTTTGCCTTTTGTGAAACAAAGTCTGCAGTCCTGCGATCCCTGGTGATAGCTTAAGACGCGTTTTGCGGCCGTCCAGTGGTCTTGACTTGGATTGCTTGAAAACTGACAGAGAACTCTGACGGCGTATGAGATGTCAGGGCGTGTTCCAAGGGCGGCATACATCAGTGCTCCGATCAGTTCCCTATATGGGAATGTTTTCTCGGCGAGTGTCTCGGTTGATTTGTTCATCTTTACATCTGGAGCGAGGGGAGTGCTGACGGATTTGCAGTCACTCATGTCATTCACCTGTGGTGACGATTCAGATTCTTTGGATGTAGGCGATAGCGTTGGTGTATTTGCAGGGACCATCTTGTATTGCTTTGCTAGGCGTCTAGCTTTTTCTGTCATTATCTTCCTTGGACGACTTGGTCCGCGTTTCTCCGATGTGGTGCTGAACTCACTAGTAACATCGTCTTCGTCCGATTTGCCTGATGCTTGCTTTTTGTCGTCCTTTGGAGATGAACGAGGACGTGTTGCGAAAAGCTGAATGACCTCGGGCTCTGAAGTCTCGATGCATTCTTCTGGTGGAGAGTAATGTGTCGGAGAAGAGTCGTACAGGAATGAATCGAAATCGGTCTCGGAGTATCCAACGAAAACTCCTTCGATGCCTCGTGGTTGAAATGTGTCCTTGCCTGGGAGTTTGTGCAAGAAGTGCACCTTGATGTCAAATTTCTGCAAGTGACTAAGATCAGGACGTTTACCTTTGTACAACTCGTGCGGTGTTTTTGTGCCCAGAGTTTTTGATATGCAGCGATTTGCTACACAAACAGCTTCGCCCCAGAAGGACTTGGATAATCCCGATTTGATGAGCATGGATCACGCGGCTTCGATAAGGGTTCTGTTCTTGCGCTCCGCAATGCCATTTTGTTGCGGCGTGTGGGGAACGGTGAGTCGACAACGTATAATCAACTCCTCCACTATGCGGTCCATCATGGAGTTGCAGAATTCGCGTTCGTTGTGGGATTATAATGACTTTATTTTCTTGCCAGTTTGATTCTCGGCGATCCTTTTGAAGTCAAGGAATCTCATCCTTGCTCCTAAGTAAGTACACCTCGGTCCAACGGCTGTGGTCGTCTGTGAAGGCCAGTAGATAACGTGTGTCGCTGTGAGATGGTGTGCGCATGGGACACACGTCCGTGTATACGATTTCAAGGACGCTGGATGCGCGTTCTGTCCTGCTGTGGAACGGTGAACTTGTGATTTTGCTTACGTTGCAAGTGTCACAGCCTGTTGGTGTATAAATAACGTTGAATTTTAATCCAGTAACTGCATTGGTACGTACCATAAGCTTCATGTCGTTATGGTTTAAGTTATGGCCTAGTTTCTTGTGCCACTCTTCAACATTGCTTCATTTGTTCTCGACTGCGTATGCCATCGGCGTTTATTCGCGCATAAAGAATAGATCGTCTTTTCGATCAGCGACAAACTTCACATTGCCGTCCTTGTCGTTGGCGGAAGCATGTTCCGACGACGACGATTTTGGCGACAGATAGCGGAGACTTGGAACATAGAGGGTGTTTTGCAGCACAACCGACTTCTCTGTGCTTCCGTTGGATGTCGGAATGCGCATACGCTCTTGGCTGTTACCTTTGATGTCGCGTCGCTGTCCAGGCACGATCGATTGCTAGTGGCGACATTGTTGGCAGTTTCACCTTAAAAATGCGCGTTTTCACTTACGAGAAAGTGTCCGTCAACGGCATTTGCAGATGGTCATTGCAGTCCGTCTCTTTTCTTCTTTTTGTACACTCGAAAATGTCGTGGCCTTTCTTACGACAGTAGTTGCATTTCTTCGCATTACTTGGCTTTTTTGATGTATCGTTATGTCGATTTCTGGACGTGCCGCTTGGGTCAACCGACCGGAGTTTCGTCGTTGTCCTGCATACATGGCTCCTGCATCGTCGTTGCTGCTGGTCGTAACTTTCTTCGATAATTTTCTCCATGACTTTCTCGAGCTGTCGGGTAGGCTATGGAGTAACATTACAGTTAGTAGATCGTCATTTATCTCGATCTTAATTTGTTGAAATTTGTCAACGGTAGACATGAACCGCAATAAGTAGTAATCTCCTTCCTGGAATTTTTCCGATAGTAGCTGTCCGAGAAGCGTGGCCTTCCGTGTTGATCCTTGTGACACGTATATGGACTCCAGTTTTAGCCAGAAAACCACGCGATGTAACACATTTACGTGTTTTATGTGTTTTAATTGTCATGGACTTATTGATAAAATTAAGTCTGAATTAGCCATGCTGTCTTGTGTTACCCATGTTTGTATGACTGCATTTTCGGTGCTCCTTGTTTTCTTGTTTCCACTGAGCGTCAATTTCGGTTTGCTTCCAGAGACATGTGACCAGGTTCCATTCTTTGTGAGCAAAGCCTAGACTTGGAAGTTCCACGTGTCGTATTTGTGGAGAGAGGCTCGATGCGAACGGAATTGTTGCCGGCCATGACGACCATGCGTACACGGTGTCGTGCCGATGTTGACGTGAAGAAAGAACGAGGATTATTGACACGACGGCACACACGTGGTAGATGACGCCACACTTACAGGGGGTGACGCGTTACTCGAATTAGATGACACAACACGTTATTCAGTGAGGATGACGCAATGTTCGATAAGTGTTGGTCGGCACTCGGTTGTTATGACGAAATAACTGTCACACGAATTGTTGCTTGTTTACTTGTGGCGTAGCCTGAGCCTGACACACGTTTATTGAATTATTGTGACAAGTTAACGAGTCGATTGTCGTGCCGGAAAGAAGGAGTGATAGGTGATGCAGGTAGAAGTAGTGTAATGGCCGGAGGGGACTTAGAGACAGATAAGTGACGGGTGCAGGATAGGGGAAAGGGATGGCATCGCCTCTATGGTGCATCCCGGAACGCGTGGCGTGAGGCCGCGAAATATGAATTCCAACAATTTTTTTTCGTGAAATTCATACTTTTTAAGATTTTTCAAATTTTTCATGAGATATCAATTTTTTAATGAATTTTCATATTTTTCGTGAAATATTATACTTTTTTAAGATTTTGCAACTTTTCATAAAATAGTATTATTTCCATGAATTTTCATATTTTTTTTGAAATTCATACTTTTTCAAGAATTGTCAAGTTTTTCTTGAAATTCATATTTTTTCAACATTTCGCAATTTCACAATTTCTTCATGAAATATCGATTTTCTGATGAATTTTCATATGTTTCGTGACATATGAAAATTGTTAAAAGTGCTACGTTATCATGTTTATGAATTAAATTTTTAATTAAATTTCGATTTTTTCATTAATTTTCATATTTATCAACTTTCTAATTTCTACATTGTTTCACGAAATTTCATGAAAAAATTATAGTGCATTAAATACTTATAATTACTTCAGCGGTTAAACATCTTTAAATGGAATATTTACAAAAAGTAATTCATTTATTTTAAAGCCATACTAGATCCAGAATACATTCAGACTAGCCTGAATTTAGTCCTTGTCTATTTGAGTCAAGATTTGTCTGACTACATTTAAATTAAAAAATCCAGACTATTTCTAGATTAGCCTGGATCAAAAAAAGCTCCAGACTAGATCCAGATTTATGTATATCTAGTTGGCGTCTGGTCTGGATAAAGTCTGGGTAAACCATGGGGCTGTTGTCCGAGCAGTTATCAGAAGCGACCATTATAGTTGGCGTTATGTTTCAATAAAGTGCATTAAGAAAGTGTTTTTAATAATTTGTGAAAGGGACTTCTTCACTTGTGACAAGGATTTTTCGAAGCAGATTATTTTTGCAAATTCTAATACATGGGTAAGTCAATCATTCTTACTCTTTTCTAACAGTTTGGCATTCACAAGATGTAATCTAAAATTCTCGACTATATCCGTATTCTAACTAGGCGAAAAGGCATTTAACGTCATATATTCTAAATATAGTCTGGATCTAAAGTGAGTGTTGTCATAGTCAAATAGAAATGTAGACGCATGCTGGATTCAGGCTACTTTTGTATTAGTCTGTATATAGACTGGATCTAATATAAATATTATTTTCATCATATCAAAATATATTCTCGCTACGCCAGCCCCAGATTTTATCCCGACCAATACGATACTACAGTTAGGCTACTCTTAATGTTCACTTGATTTTGTGTTGTCTTGACTTGAATGTAGTCAAGCAATCACATTTGAATTCAGTCTAGAAATTGTTTGTCGTTATGTTAGTTCTATATAAACACGTGTAACGTTTAAAAATTTATGGTTAAAAATAAATGTCATGTATCACTATATCATAAAAATCTTGATTATTAATTAATATACTTGTATTCATTAGCCATAATTTGTTTAGTGTCAAACATTTTCAAATTAAATATTTGTAAAACATAAGATCATTTATTTGAAAACCATACTAGACTTGGAATTTATTCAAACTAGTCTGGATTTAGTCTGTCTCTAATCTCACTTTAGATTTGCCTGACAACCATTTTCTTAATTATTCAATTTTTCAATAAAATATCAATTTTTTCCATGAATTTTCCATGAGTTTAACAAAACTAACGGAACTAACAAAAACTATTTTGGCATGTTGTTTTGTTTTGTTACTTATTATTATTTATTACTTATTTTTGTTAGGTTATTATTTAACTTGGCGCCATACATAATCTCGCATCTCTTTAGTGTAGAGTTTTACGATATAGTTTAAAGGTTATTTGGATTTTCTTATATAGAGGATTAAATTTGCAAATGTACTTGACCTTATTCATTGATATCAGTACCTTATATTGAGAAAAATTTTAGTGATGATTGATATTATTATGTTTTCATTTTTTCAAATTTCGAAGTTTATTTTCCAGTTTTACTATAATAGAGTTCAAAATAAAATAAAATTTTACTTTAGATTAATTTTTTGATATCAGAAAGTTAATTTTGTTTTACATGTCATTGCTTCTTAATTTTTAGATTTTTAAGTTTATCTAAATGTTTGGTTTAATATTTGGTTTATTTTCTCATTGACTAATAATAAGTAATGTATTTTTGTTTCTTTTTTTTTACTTTGCCCCATAAGCTTTTTTTAACTTATAAAAGAATGATGTATTTATTATTCATTCACATTAAGTTCTCATATGAATCACAAAAGTTGTCAATGCTTTATATTGTATTTCTTATGTTTATATATTTACTTTAGTATAAGCTTCTCATAATCTTCCATTTAGCTTCCCATAAATTTCCCATAAACATCCTATACGTATTCCATAAGTATCCTATAAATATCCCATAAATGTTCCATAAACATCGTATACTAATTCCATAATCACCTAATAAAAATCCCATAAGCTATTTCTAAGCATCTTATTACCATCCCATAAGCATAAACATCCCATAAACATCCCATTCACTTCCCATAAGCATCCCATAAGTATCACATAAGCTTTCCATAAGTATTCCATAAGTATCCACTAACCATCCATAAGCATCCCAGTAGCTTCTTATGACCTTTTCATAAGCATCACATAAGCATCGTATTAGCTTCTTATAAGCTTCTCATAAGCATCCTATAAGCATCCTATAAGTATCATAGAAGTATCCCATAAGCTTCCCATAAGCTTTCCATAAGGTTCCCATAGGCATCCCATAAGTATCCCATAAGCTTCACATAAGTATCCCATAAGCATCCGGTTAGTATCCTATAAGTATCCCATTTGGTTCTTATAACGTTCCCATAAGAATCTAATATGTATCACGGAAGCTTTCCATAACGTTCCCATAAGCATCCCATAACTATCCCATAAGCTTCTC
Source organism: Gryon sp. ZL-2020 (assembly GCA_022817425.1). Classification (NCBI taxonomy): domain Eukaryota; kingdom Metazoa; phylum Arthropoda; class Insecta; order Hymenoptera; family Scelionidae; genus Gryon; species Gryon sp. ZL-2020. Next base: position 9,357 of record JABFPJ010003087.1, on the reverse strand, counting down.
ATAAGCTTCCCATAAACATCTCATAATCGTCCTATCAGTATCCCATAAGTATGCCATAAGCATCCAATAACTTTCCATAACATTCCCATAAGCAGCCCATGGGTATCCCATTAATTTCTCATAAGCTTTCAATAACGTTTCCATATGCATCCCATATGCATCCTTTAAGCTTCGCATAAGCTTAAGGGATGCTTAAGAGAAGTTGGCCTAAGCTGGACTTTAGGGCAACTTTTGTGTCTTGTTTCAGAACTGTAATTATGTTACATATTACTATGCAACATTGATGTATCAGTCTGAAATACAAGCAAAATACTGATCATTATTGATAGCCATAATTAGGCCATTTTTTGTCTTAATTCTCTACTATTTCTGATAAGCTGGCCTCAATTGGGCCTGGAGAGGTTCATAAGTGTCTTGTAGTTGTATTAGAACTGTAACTATGTTACATATTATTATATAACAATAATGTATTATTCTCAATTACTCTTTCGGACACTGAACATGAAGAAGAAGAAGAAAACAAACAAAAAATTGGAATTTTATTGGTGTTGTTGCTTTTTTGTATGTTAAAAAACGGCATTTGCTTGTATCTGAAAGGAAACACGGTAGTGCTCGCCGTACCAAAACGATCGCTTTTTGTGCTTGGCTAGAGACACTACTGTGTCTCTTGATAGTCTATACCTATTAATATTAGTTAAACCAAATTACCAAGTATATTATTGGCCAGATAAAATTTGTTTTTTATCAACTTTCAATTATCATACTCATTTTACCACTTACTTAAACTCAAATTATGCAATAATAAATTCTGCAATGTTTATGAACATGAATAATTTTTAACATATAAAAAAAGTTCACATTCTTGCATATAAATAAATATCTATGTATTTGTAACATTGATGTTTAAATATTTGCAAAAGTTTCTCAAAAGTTTGTGTGTCATATGTTTTGTAGAAACTCATTTTCACTGGTTAATTCAAAATTTACTTTGCTCTAAACTTAAAATTAAACGTTTCTAAATAGTCTCTAAATGTTTCCAGTCTTCTTTCAAATAAAATTGTTATATATCTTTATACAATTCAATTATTCCATTATCTACTAATATAAAATCATTCTATTGAACGTTTATTTTGCTTTGATATTGTATTTAATGCAGACTAAATGAATAATTCATTTCAAACAATTGATTGCATAATGAAGATCGATCTTTGTTCTGGATATTTGAAATATATCGTTTTTACTGCGTTTTTGCAATTGAAAATGTTAAATCTGATGTCTAGAATGTATGTAAGTGCAATCGATGGTTCAAAATCTAGTGCATCCATTTGCTTCTCTTTGAATCTAAGCCTAAGCCTGATATGCTTTTCTGAAGCTGTAACAAATGATGCATATTCAATTTTTTTCTTCTGTAAATCAGTTGACCTAATTCGCAATTAATTATCCAACTGAATTTGATCAATCTGTTCTATTATTATAATATTGTACTATTATTCTTAATATCATCATTGTTCCAATTAAGAACTATGAACATATCCCGGTTATCGAATAAAGACTATTTGAACTTTGGTCGAAAATAGTATATGTGAAATGGATCATTTGGATGCATGTCGATTGTTTGAGAGCAAGCTGAACATGTGGTCAATCGGATGGCGAGAGCGAGTGGTTGCGCAGGGGACAGCGCGAGAATCGGTCGGCTGTGGCGGCACGGCGTAGCTTTTGGGTCGCGCGGGGCTACGTTTCTCAGTCTGACTCCAAGCGCGCATCGGGATAGTCCTGCTTTCGCGTTCGCTCTCTGGTGCTATTAGGTGCGCGTGTGTTTTCGTGTTTCTCGAACTTCCACATGCGCGATCGTCTGCGAAAGCGTTAACGTACGAGCAAATCGTTTAAATTCGTCAGCCCCCTCCCCCCAATTATCTTCCTCTCTGAGACCCCTCACCGCCACCTCTCCCCCATTGCCAACATCCATTTGAAATCACGATACATTATTCACGTCATTAATGTATGCACGTGTATTATATATACCGACGTATATAGTCGCCATGTAAGGGAGATAGATTGCGACAGCAACCCCACGCGAACTGCCATTGCCCCAGACCTACCCCAACTTTGAACCTGGTTTTAACGCGGGTGCTTGTGTAACTCTGTGTGTGTGTGTTCAAGATACGGTGATTCAATCTGCCTAATTATACTTCCGATCGGATAGGTAAATATTTGTTATCAATTTCGTCCGAAATGGCATGACGTATTTATTTGAAGCTATGCACTTGGCACCGGGTGTTGCTGCTGCAGATTAATTGCTCATGATGCTTGTCGTGTTACTATTCTAACATCGATTAATTGATTGATTTTTCTTTAATCATAATCATAGTTTAAAATTTTTTATACAGTTCTAAATATTAATAATTATGTAATAATAAATTTCAAATAAATAATGAATTGACTTGAACTTTATATCATGAAGTAAATAATTTTCAATGTTTTTCAGATTAGCAGCAGTAGACGTAGTAGGTGAGTGTTTTCTTGAAATTTGATTCAAAGCTACAGAGAATCTCGAAATATTGATTCGCAGCTTTGTTGTTTCGTTGAGGTAAAACAAATAACTATAATCAAAACCAAAATAAGAAAATAAATCGAAACAAAGTAAAAGTTTCAATTTGATTTTTTTTTCAATTTTGCTTTCGAAAATTGTTGGAACAACTTTGCGTCTAATCAAATCAAAGTAGACACAAACAAACTTGGCTCGATTAGTAATTGGAATCCGATTAGACGTAGTGAAATGTGTAATATAAACAGTCAAAAGCCAGATGTGTGAAATTTAGCTGTTTCTCATTAATCGATCTAACTTTCAATCACAGTCATAAATCAAATTAATTCACTCTACTGAAGAAAAATAAGCGGTAATTAAATCGCAAGCAATCTATGCTCTCTGAGATTCTACTTACTGTAATCATGTTTTCATCAAGTCGGGATCATTTTCGCATACTGAAATCAATATATCCATATAACCCTTCTTGGATAAGAAAACATAAACTATCACAAATGGATTTCACACAATAATTTTCTTTTCAAGTAACAAATATGGTGTATTAAAATCTTATTTGCAATTCTTTTTATTGACCAGTGTCGAGAATGAACTTGATTATCGATGTGTCAAATGGGTGGCAATATTGTTCGACTGGTAATTCCAAATCGCATCGATTTTCACCGTTGAACTATTTCTCTACAAACTTGCCTACGAATTTCAGTATTAAGTGTTTATTACAGACTGCCGTCAGGATATAACGTTTCCGTAGGTTAATTGCTACGAGATGATTTCGTGTTTGCCCTATTTTTAGTATCCGTGTAATTGGAAATAGGTAGATGCTGCTTTAGCGGTAAAAACGATCAGCTCGTTATAACAGTCTTGCACAATCTTTTCCCTCGCAACCAGAAGTGAGTTAGTGAGCCGGTAATTGGCTAATGCCCGTCGTTGTCGGCATGACTTTGAAAAGAATTAAAAATATCTTTGAAAGGAAATAAGAGGTTAAAGGGAAAATGTGCTCCTGCTAGGGATGAATTATACAGGGAAAAAGTAAATGAGCTGAATATTTCAGTTCTAAGAAAGTCTCTTTTCATGAGCAAAATATAATCGATCTTAAAATTGTCTTTCTGATATGCACAGTCTACTTTTTTCAGAATATCATTTCATGTATATCAGAATGCTCTACATGACCAAAACTTATTTTAATCTCTTACTGTTTAAGTTTATCATAATAATATTGAACAATATAAAATAATAAGAATAAACAATATAAGCAATATTGGATTATACACAGTATCATTTATATTGCTCATTTTGCATATTTTATTTTTCTTTCATGAGAAGGAACGTATTTATTTATATTTGACAGTATAAAATATGTTAAAGATATCACATCAAATAAATAAATGAGACATGTACAAAGATTTACATACATATATTTTGTTTAAAATTATATATTTCAATTCATATGAAACATAAATGTTCTGGCATACTTTTTTTAGTACTAAAATTTTGAAGACTGGGTCAGTTGTTACTTTGCTTAAGGGAAAATATATTACCTCCTTTTTAATCAAATATCAGTATCAGTAATGGGATTTTTTATTTTATGTTTTATATAATATAAAAGTAAATTAATTTTACTAAACACAATATACATTTATATTAAAATAAGTAAATTCGTTTCAATTATTCACGCTAATAGTATTTTGCAATATCACTTAAAATAACAATAGTCCAATTCAGTTGATTTTCTTATTTTCTCAAAAGCACTTAAGAATTTCTTTGAATATTACATGGACAAGAAGAATTCGTGAAAGTTTACGAAATCACTATTGTAGCGAAATAAACTTTAAAATTGGACATTCAACAATTGTAAATTATATATTCGTCTTGGACGATTTTCTTACAAGTTTAACATTGTAAAGATTTACAATAAGTAATATAAGTCTAATGATATGTAATACAATTTTTGCAATAATTTTTTCTTCTTATTATTAATTATTTAAAATTGCAATCTTTTACTTTGCAATAATTAAGGTCAAATGTCAAGTCGGTTCAATTGAATGCTAAAGAAAATGCAGAAAAGAATAGATAAGATAAAGAAAAGAATTTAAAAATTATTGAATTGGTTTACGCGGTTAATAATTTTGTTATAAATATTGAAGCATGAGTAAACTAGATATAACATGGGAATTTAAGATGTAATATATATCAATTGACTTTTTATTATTACATTTAGTTGTAGGTTTATGCACTTACATGATTTTAAAATATAATGTAGATGATTTTGTAAAACTTGACAAAATATCTCGGCATTTTTTTCTTTATTAGTTTCGTCAGTTAGTGACATCTCTATTCAATGCGGGAAAATGCATTATTTCCAGATATACCATTAAAGGAAGCGCAAGTGCAAATAATTCTTAAAATATCGAGTAATGTATATTAGTTTTGTTTAACTCTTTATTGTTCTAGAATAAGTATGATTTACTCATCGTTTTAAATACAGATCATAATTCTCATATATTATGGAAATATATAACATAAATTTTGTTTACTTTCCATTTCTTGATTTTTCGACAATTTCGTTATGTGTGGTATTGTTGAAGTTATAGTGGTTATTCATATCGCTTTACTAGAAAATGAGCGTTGCATTGAAATGTTTATATGAATGGAGCCACACAAATGCAAGCACTGAAGTGTTAATGCACCTGACACATAAACGTGATCATAGAAGTGTCTACACATTTGTGAGTATAAAGAAATAAAGGCAAACAAAAAAAGACGTATTTCTCAAATGCACAACAACCCTATGAAACTAAATACTAATATGTCGAACTATGGAAGATTCGATATAATCTAGTAACATACACATGTTGTAGCATATAGGTCTCGCGCATACTTAAATGCAGCGCCAGAAACTACCTCATGTGAGAAAAACCTGTTTTAATATTTTATTTCAATTTTCATAGTAATAAATAAATTTAAAAGTTATATTATAAATCTGGATGGTTTATTTAGAAAAAATATAAAATACTCAGAGGGAAAGGTACTAATAAAATTAGCTATACTTATATCAATATTTAAGAATTGGCTTTAAAATATGTTACATTTTATTATATCAGTGTAGCATATTTTTTAATATGATTAATTCGCAATACAGTCTCGTATTTCTAGTGATGGTTCATTAAATTGACAATTTGACTTATACGATACAATATATCACATTTTTTTTCTTAAAATAATTTAAACAATATTCAAAAATTAAAGATTTCATTAATTTGATAATGTAATACTGATTTGACTGCCACTTTTATTATGAATATGATTAAACTAATAGTCGCTGGATCGCATGGCGCTTTCTCGAAAGTGGTAATAATGTTATATAAAGACCAAGAACCACTTACTTATTGTATGCGCGTATTCATGTAAGTGTTTGCTTTTATATATTTATGTACTATGTATGTATAATCAATTGCTTATAAATAATAAATAGTCAAGTATTACAATATTGAGGTTTTACTAATAATGGAAAATTAACAAAAAGTAATCTTGAATTGTTGTTGCCGTCTAAAAATAAGAGTTAATAGTTAAATTAAAAAAAGGCCAGCTTCAAGCTAAAAGTTAATAGTTAAATTAAAAAAACAGCTTTAATATTCATTTCATTAATTCATTCATGATATGATAAAAATTATATTTTAGATTTGCATATTTTCATAGATTTTATGTGAGGTATTAAAATTTCTGAAAATAGTATATTACGCAACAAGGGAGATGAGGTTTGTAACCGCGAGAGAAACGAATTTCCGATCATCTCCCATGTTGCGTACTATATTTTTCGTTACGAGGGAGGGAAAAAAGCCATTTTCCTAAATCTCCCCAGGGAGGAAAACGGCATTTTCCCTCCCCGAGTAACGAAAATACAATTAATGTACTATGACTAATTACTATTCTAAAAATAAAAATGTTCAATGTTATAACATTACGTTACAATATTAATGTAAAAAATTTTTCTTAATAATTATTTAAAATGTACTTTTGCATTCAATTAATCTTAACATTATTGTGTTATTATTGCTTTACTTTATAAATAATGGTAAGAAATATTTTGTAGACAAAAGTGTTTTCTTATGTACGGTATATCTCACAAACGACATCAGCTAACTTCATACCAATTGCTTACTTTATCTGCCGTCAAAACTATTGAAAAGTAATATGTGTCATCAATTTACTGGTTTCATTTCTGCACGAAACTTCTTAACTTTCTGTCACCTTTGATTCAAACTGACATCAATAACAAAAGTTAATTCCACATTAAAAATTCTAACTCTTACGTGCTTTAAGAACATCAAAAAAAAGTTTTTTAATGTTTGACTGATTTTATGTTTAAACTATTTTATTATCTAATTTTTCTTTAATCGTTTGGTATTCAATACTTTTTTTTTGTATTCAATACATTTATTTGCATATTTTTAAGCTTACACTGTATATTAGTAGAGAATGATATTAATTTATATAACCATATTTGAGATATATATAGGCGATAAGCAGAGATTTAAATGTACACGTAATATTTACCTTTCAATTTTAATATTTCAAAATCAAAATAAATATACTCTTGTTAATTAAAAAATGTAAATGTAAAATATTGTTTTCATACTGAAGTATACTTTCCATTCCAATATCTGAGTTTGCTCAAAAAAATTTCTCCGATATGTCTCAATTTGAACTGATCTAAAATATTGTTGAACAAAAAACGAGTAAAACTTAATTTAGAGAATTTAGTTTCCAATCACCCTTTTCATTAGGATGATTAGTAATTTCTTAATTAATAATTTTTAAAACAAATATTAAACTTATGTGCACGTTTGAGATGCGTTATTCATATGCATAAAAAAAGAATAAAAAAAGCAACCAAAAGATTACACAAAACATGCACGGCGATAGCGACGCAACAATTTTTATTACCTCAGAAAAAGCAATTGCAAAGCGACATCGACGAAACGCGAATTCGTCGCTGGGGTGTCGTTTGCACTAGAATTCAGACAGCAGCGTTGATGTATCGATGTATCGTTGTCATTCACCAACAGTGCGGGATTTATCTTGGGACTATCGGAATATTGCGCCACACCCTGTTAAAATTGTTCGCCAAAGAATTCGTAAAAAGCGACAAACGATGAAAAATATTCACGAAAGAGGAGCTTTTCAGATACGCGCGGATTTCACGGTACCACGTAATCTGTACCATATATGATAATATTTGTACGAGTAATGTGCATCGAGATATTTCACGTAAATAAATGTCACACGTCTTCTTATCGATTTGATTAAATAGATGTATGTAAATGCATAACTTTAAATATGTAATTCTTAAAAATGTTAACATTTCAAAAGGCTTTAACATTTCCAAAATTGATCATAACATTTCATTTTTGAAATATATTTCGATTAAAATAATAATAGAAAGTAATTTTATAATGAGCAATAGGTGAAAATAAACAGTACAATTAAATATGCATGAAAAAAAATTCAATTAGATATCTGAGTAAATTTATTATAATAAAATGTTGTACCAGTTTCCACAGAAATGGAGTTCGATGATTTTTCATTCTGTTTTCGACATAACATGTATGAAATTACAGATAATCGTTGCATATTTCAGTAACTACTGGGAAGAATAATATTCTATGTGAAATGTTCAATTTTAAAATGACACTATTTCATATAGAAAAATCGATCGAAATGTGTATATTTAGTTCACGATTTAAAATTATATATGATAACTTCATAAATATTTATGCACTTTATTTAAATGATCAATTTTGTCTAAAGCACGAGATAAATATGCATTTATATCGCAAATAAATTAATTTAAGAAATTCAATAATTTCCAATTGCAAAATTAAATACCGTTTTATGCAGGTAATTATATTTAGATTTTATTCTAAATTGATTTTTGCATTAAAAATCACTTAGTTTTTTAGCTATTTGTTCTTAATTTTTTGTGTACATCGCCTTTACTTTTCAGTTTATCTAAATTATAGGTTTTATATTACTTTAATTTTTCATAAATTTTCAATTATTAATGTATTTTATATTTATTTTCTTTACGGTGCCACAAGCCACAAGCACACGTTTTCCATAAGTTTTCCATAAGCCTCTCATTAACCGACCATTAACCGACTATAAATCTCTCATAAACCTCCCATAAGACTCCAATAAGTTTCCCGAATTCTTCTCATAAGATTCCCATATGCTTGTCATACGCTTCCGATAAGCTTCTTATAAGGTTCCGATAAACTTTCCATAAGCTTCCCATGAGTCCCTACACAATATATCACAAGACAAAATATCACAGGACAAAATATCACATGATAATATCAATTTTTTCATGATATTTTGTTTTTTTCTATTTAAAATAAATAAATAAAATAATAAAATAATAAATATAAAAACAGATTTCAAAGTATTATTTCCATCTTACGTTGAAATCATATGTTCATAATAGGAACTCGGCCTAAGAAATAGATAAGACATAAATACGGTATCTATTTCATTCTTTGTTTCGGGTTTATATTTCTGAAATTCGGTTATTTATCTGTGTTATATATATTTCGTGTTCACATCATTCAGCTGTCTGTATATAGTTCTGTAAATACTTACAATGAAGTGCAATAATTTTCTCTTTATTTATTACCATATTATTTATAGGCTGTTAAGGTGATGGCGAAGCTAACATTATCGACATTACAGATTTCTTAAATTAAAATTAAATGAACAATTTAAATTACATTTAAAGACCAGAGCGCCATTCTCTCACTTTTTTTACACGTTTTGAT
>JABFPJ010003086.1:0-17179 GCA_022817425.1 Gryon sp. ZL-2020 | reverse complement strand
TTTTTTTTTTTTTTTTTTTTTTTTTTTTTTTTTTTTTTTTGACGAAATCAATGTTTCTTTTAATTTTACTTAAAAAAAGCTTTTTTAAACAAATTGTTTTAATTGTTGTTAATTTATAAAAAATGTAGTTCATAACTGTGACTTCGATATATTATGATACAATTTTTTAGACAAATAGTGCAGTGACTAAAGTGAAAAGTGAGGTTGATAATTGTTTGACGTGAATTTGACAGAAATGAGAAACAATCGCGATGAATTTTGTTTGGATCTTTGATCTTGTGTGTCTGCGTTTATTTTTTCGGGACAAAATGGACGGGCATCCGCGACCACTAATCCGATCGTCAACCACGCGTAAAACGGGGCCCCCAAACACCCGCGCGCTTACACGCCAAACAATTCGTTCGCTTTGCCCCATATCATTCGCTACCTCTTTTTGCACATCTCAAGCATTTTTTTGGCCCGCCGAAACTTTTAGCGCGACGTTTAATCGCAATCAGCAGCGTGTCTTGTTTTTATTGCGTCACATTTTTCGGGTCGTCGTCCAGCCATTCTAACCTAACTTCGCTCGCGTTTCTTCGCAATAGAAAACAATCTTTTACGTTTTTTCATTACAATCAAATCGCGCATTATTTGTTAATAATTACGTTTAGGTTGTGTTTTTTTTATTTATTTCTTACTTTGACATACTTTTTTACGATACTTTGATGCGATCGAGTTTTGACTTTTCAATTTTGACGGAGTCGTCAAGCATTGGTCTTTGTTTTTAAAATTACTCGCTCGTCTGACATAACGTTTGATGACTTATCGCGTCGTCTCGCTGTTTTGGTCTCAAAAGTCGCCAACTTTTATCAACCCTCACTTTTTCACCAATTTGTTATACGCGCACTTTTTTAACTGATTTTGACAGATATATATAAATATTGATATATAAGGGGAAAACTTGAAATTTGACAGGATAATAAAATGGCTTCTTGTAGAAAATTAACTTGATGTTTTTTGTCTTTTGTGCAGGATTTTTTGAGGTCAGATTAATTGATTTGACAATTCCCCTTCCCCGATTCCTTAATTATACCCTTTTTTACAAAGATTTTTAATCTTTTGAAATAAAAAAAATTGAAAAAGTATTTTTTTATTGTTAATTGAAAAATCATTGTTAACTAGGTTTGTGTAATAAATATTTTGATTTTTTCGTTGGTTTAGGTTGAAATTTTGTGTTAATTGAATTTTTATATGAACAAATGTATCTTTTTGTATATAAATCGATTGTGTGTGATTGTATATATATATATACATACATATATGTTTCCTCCATAATTTTATATTAACAAAATTAATTGTGTTTCGAATACAAAAATTTGTATATCTTATTTTTATTTGAATTTACATCTCTTTTTTTATTGAAAATCAATTGAAGTTAATATCTGATTCTTATTGTGAATTTGAAATGACAGTTTACTGGCAAAATGTTAGAACTTGATGAGAAATTATATGAAAATAAAGTACCTTATATTAAAGGTGATAAAAACGATATACACGTAATTGAATGAAAATTTGATGTGATTTTAACATTTTTGTGCTATTAAAAAGGATGCGTAAAACATATTTAATTACTGCTTTTTATCTAATTGAGTTTCATATCTGGTCAAATTAATATTTTATATGACTTGTTTTCGTTTGATACTTTTTGTACAACAAATTGTACATTTTATTATACAATTAAGTTGTGTACATTTTTGTTATATTCATTTGTATATATATTTTTCTCAACTTCTGTATATATAAAATTCTTATAATTTTACTTATTTTAGAATTTGTGTAATTATGAAAATAAAATATAAGTCAAAAATTAATAAAAAATAATAAACTTATTGCTTTTGGCACTTTATTTTTTTCTTCATATCACATTTTTTAATCTAATAATAAAATTAAGTTTGAAAAATTATATTTTATGATAATTGAATTAATATTGCTACATGAATATTAATTACAAAATTGTTACATCATTTTTGAGAGCTTATACCAATCTATATAATTTATGATTATATAAATAACAATTTTCAAAGTTTGCATTGTGTATAATCTGTTTGAAAATATTGTTCTTTAATAACATTAGTTCAACGTTAAACCAAAATAGCGATTAATTATTTATTAATTCAGTCAAAAAATATAAAATAAAATAAAGATCATAATACAGTAAAATATTTTAAAAAATGTACTGAAATTTCACAATTTTCTTCTTATTATTTCATGGAATAAAAATTAAAAAAGGTCACTACACTATTTATTATATAAAAACTTGTTGACATTTAATTAGATTTAATCAAACTTTTCAAGTCTTGGTGGTTGTGTTATTTATTTAATTAAATTAATTGAATAAGTTTGTTCGATAAAATTAATTAATTCACTTAATTTATTTAAAATCATTAATTTTGCTTCAATAATGAAAACACAAAGTCAAATGCAGAAACCCAAAAACTAAAAAAAACTAATTTCAATGAATGATTCCTCAGCCAGCCGTGTAAATATTCAAAACAAAAAACCTATACTTTTGCTCAAAATAAAAAATTAAAAAAAATCTTTGAAAACAACTCTAGTTCTGTAGTAACGCATGTTGTATGCATGAGCGTTTGAAAATATGTAATAGGATACATTGCTCGCATGTGCTATGCACTAACTTGCCCATTTTGAACTTTATTCTCAATAGTGCTTTTTTCTAATACAAAAAATTAGTACAAATCCCTTCGACACAAAAGTTACAAATTGTTGAGAAAAAAGAAGAAAAAATAAACTAAAAACCAATTTTTTGTTTTATCAAAGCAAAATTTGAAAGAAAAGAAAAAGGAAGACACAGACTTTTCTTTCGCATTGAGATAAAAGGAAAATGATAATTGCACAATAAATAAGAGTAACAACATGAAACGATTGGCAGCCAACTGACAGTGGTACTGTTTTGATCGAGTTTTAAGTATATATGACTATAAATACGATAGTTGTTGTCCCGCGCTTTTGTCATGTCTGCTGCCACTTAGCTGCCGATCTCGAATGTCTTGAAAAACGTAGTAATACAAATTACTATTCAAAAATGACAAAAACAAGTTCAAATGAAGTACATACAACTTATAACTTAAAACAAAGTTAAAATTTAAATTAGGCTAAATTAAATAAAAAAATCCAAAAAATGAGTATTGCATTGTCTCAATTCGTAAACTATGATATGTAGTGGGTATGGCGCCTATGTTGACCATGCACCATTATACAAACTACGGGGGAGGTAGCAGTGGTAACATGCAACAAATTCAGGGCCTGCAGCAACAGCTACATCTGCAACAGCATCAGCTGCAGCCACATTGGAACAACCATACGGCGCAAAAAAGAAGTAAATATTTCAGATCAAAATGTCCAACAACAACAAAAAAAGAACAAAATTCAATTTAAATTTGGAATATTGTTGAAAAGAACATTGCAAAAATTAATTGTTTAAATATTAGATTTGAAGAACAAATGAAGAGATTTTTTTTTCCTGCCGCATAATCATCTGACTGATCATTGACCAAAATTCATTTGCCATTAGTCTCGAAGGATTCGTACCAGTAATAGTATCATTGACTTGTTAGTTGTTGAGAATGTGAAAAAACAAAGAGTGTTAGAATATTTAGATAGATGAAACTATATATCATGTCATATCACTGATTTGCATTGTTTGCTATTTATTTCGACCAGTGTTGTAGAATTGATTTTAGAGATGAACATATTTCATATTTCATGTAATTTATATTTTTGATTATAATTTTCTTTTTATTTTTCTTCAATTAAATTTGCATCATTTGATCGTTTGATTTATACTTGTTACTTGTATAAATTATGTTAATCATTGTGAATATTTTCGTAAATTAATATAAAACAAATAAATAGAAATTGTAAATATAAAAGCAATCTAATGCATAATGAAAATGTTAAAGCAACGAAACAAAAGTTGAAAATTTAACTTGAAAGGTATTTCAGACATGTGGCACACGATGCATGGAGCTCGAAAGTGAATCTGATAACACTCTGAGAATTAGACGAATTTCCAAGACTGCAAAACAAATAAATGTGACGTAAATTGTTATATATTACAATCCACTAAAATTTCAATCCAAATTCACTCTCATAAATTAAAAATGCTTATTTTTTTGTATTTAATTAAAAAAAATGTTGCATTAATAAACAAATAAAAATAAAGAAATTTATAAAGCATTTTATATAAATATATAACAATTTACAACACCATCCAAAATGACATGAATCTCACGAATTATATGTATATTGTACGTCTTTATAGAACGATTGAAATATTGAAATCCAGCTGCAATAGACAACTATATATCTATATAGAAACCAAGTATTTTCAATCTCTAAGCATGTTTTCTTTACAGTTTGCCGTTGGTAGCTTTGCTGCTTTTGTAGTTAAGCACGAACTTTATTGTAAACAATTGATATTATTTATTTATTTATTCATTTATTTTTAATTATTATTCTACCCTAGTTAAGAATCCCTTCGTTAGTCTTTTGCTCTGTGCGACGTTTGCCTCATGTCGGATCTACTCGTACATTACGTTTAATATTTACGTTGTCTTGAACGTTAGTTTTCGACGTCAGTTTTGTATAATATTTACATTTGTCAAACATTTTTGTAGTTGTTTGTTATGACATTTGTTTATTACTGAATGCAATTTATTACATTGACATGCTTTTGTTTCAATTTATCAAAGTAATTATAATAATAATAATATAATAAAAAAAAAAATATATTGTTAAAAAAAGTCCAAAATTAGAACAATTATTACATGGTGATGGTACTAACACTATTACATTATAATATACATAATACTAATGCTATTTTGGTCTCTTGGTACATCATTCATCTTCACATTACATTATTATAGTCTTCTCTAAAAAGTTTCAATAATTATAAGATTATTTTAATGATTTAAATGATATATACATTGTTTTGTTGTTAAAAAAGTACTTTTTTTGTCCCTTTTTGTTTTTCTTAATTTCATAAAATTAAGTTTGAATGGAGAGCATTTTTTTCGTATGTCTGTATGATTATAAAGAAAAGCGTTGAAAACTAAACCTCGCTATTTACAAACACAGATTACATTACGAACACCGATATGTTTGATTTGGAAAATGATCTGCCGGATGATCTCCTTACCTCGGGTACCTGGGGATCGGCCACAGATAGTTCTAAGCCACCGGCCACGGGTCCCGGTCCGGGACAACAAAATGGCACGCTAGATTCGGAACTTCGTCATGTCCAACAGCAACAGCAACAACAACAACAGCAGCAACAATTGTCACATCATCTTATTCAGCAGCAACAAGTAAGTTTTTTTTCCTATTTAAAAAGCAGAGTTGGCAAAAATCGTGATTTGTATTAAAACGATAGAAAAATAAATTGATTTGATTGAAATTAAATAAATTGTAATAATTTAAATCAAAGTAAGTAGTTCTTATTTTGATTGGATTATAAATTCTTAATTAGGTTTCAAATAATTTATAATTATTCAAAATGAATAAATAATGAATATATTATTTATTATATATTTCAATTGATTAGTTATAATACTTAAATGATTAAATAATATTTAAAATTCTTTTACTGCATTGGTTTTTGTTCAAGCAATATTTATTAATAAACAATTGACTGTTCAAGTGAGCCCAAATTTTGATAATATATTATTGCAATAAATAAGTCAGAGCAATACAAATTGTAAGATGAGTGAGTGATTTATTAATAACAAGAAATAGTATATTTCGTAACTAGGGAGAAAAGTTGCCGATTCTAAACGAGTATAATAATCTCATACGAGTCGAATTGGCAATTTTTTTTTAGATGCGAACGATATTTTTTCGTACAAGTGCGTCGAAATAGTATATTACGCAACAAGGGAGATGTAATCGAGAAGCGGATTTCTGATCATCTCCAATGCTGCGTGCAATGTTTTTCGTCACGAAGGCAAAAAAAAAGCCATTTCCCTAAAACTCCCTAGGGAGGGAAATGGCATTGACAAAATAGTATATTTTGCACCAAGGGAAATGAAAAAGAAAATTCGCTACCGAGTGCAAAGTTTACAATCCGAGCCGAAGGCGAGGTTTGTAATCGCACGAGGAAAGAATTTTCTTTTACATTCTATGGTGCAAATGATATTTTTCGCCACAAGGGAGCAGAAAATGCAGTTTCTTTAAAACCCCCTAGAGATGGAAAATGCATTTTCTGTCACCGTGTGGCGAAAAGATCTTTTATCTTAAACAAAATATGCTTTGCCTCTCTCTATCGGGAGAGAAAGTGCTACTTTCGTCCCACTTTTGAGGGAAGAAAAGATGTATTTTCGATGCATGTTTGAAAAAACAGAAAATGTGACAACTCGAGTAAATAATTAAGCAACATAATTTCAAATGAGAAAAGAAAAGTTCCACCAACTCTGTTAACAAGACAATACAAATTATGTTTAAGGTATAATTCAATGAAATTAATAACTAAAAATTGAAAAATAAAAAAAAACAGGGCAACAAAAATTTGGTGGCAAACTCGTTAGTTATGGCTGCCGGAGCACTTGGAAACAAAAGTCCAAACATGCAATCACCGCCAAACGTTTCTGTGTCTAAGAATGTGGTGGATCCGCAAATGGTCGTGAGTCTCGGTAATTTGCCGAGCAGCATAGCCAGTTCATTGGCGAACAATCAGATGTCAATCGCGAATTCGATGGGCAATCTTCAGTCGTCAATGAGCATGGCCGGCAGCAATCCGGCCATGTCGATGCCGGGCGGTATGAGCTCCGGCCTAGTCATGACAAGCAGCGGCGCTGCCAATAACATGGGTGGAATGGCCGGCGGCAGTCTCATTGTCGCCAACAGTTTGAACAAGCAACCCTTGAATACCGTACGTCTTAACTATTCAAATCCCCGACACTTTGCCCAATTTCAATTTTACATTCCTTTTATTTCATTTAAGGTGGTACTATCATTAAGACAAAATAGACCGAATTTGATTAAACATTTTAGGTCTGTTCCTTGAGTAAGTTTCTCCAATTGATCCAAGTTTTAGATCAATTAATCAATCTCAAATCGACATTTTTAAAGTGAAATCTCAGGCTGGATTTGTTTACAAAAACGGCTTTCTTAATAAAACAAAATGCAAAATATTTTTCAGACTATTCTTTGACTTAACTAGAATAGTCTGAATCAATTTGGCACTTAAAAATGTGTAGAATTTGTTAATTTAGAGATGCCATTTTTGTAAACAAACCAAACCTGTAAAATCACCTTAATAATGAAAAATGAATTATATATTTTAGGAAAATAGGAAACAGTACTGAGAATAGTATTTTTTGAATATTGTTGAATAACTCACATACTTTAAAATTCGGAAGTGAATGAAAGTCATAGTGCATATGCTGTATGTGATGAAGAAAATTTTGTCAAAGTTTCAAAACGATTCAACATACGACTTTGTTGTCATTCAAAGTTAAGGGGAAATTATAAAGTTTTAAGCCATGTTGAAGAAAATACAAATTGAATGATAAAACCACCTTAAGAAGAGCATTTTTTTTTTTTTTTGATTGATTCTGATTTAAAACAAAACAGCAAAATACAATTTTGATTTAATTTATCCATTTCCCATATTTTTTCATAACTTACGATAATTTCACAGAGAAGAACAGAAGTTTGTAAGATTGTTATTATTTCTGCTTCTAAAGTTAACTTTAACACCTTTTTTAACAATTTTTATAATGAATAAAATAGAAAAAGTATATTAAATGAATTAATAATCACTTAACTGAAATGTTGTTTTTAAATTTACATGTAAAACTTAGTCTGTTATACTTGAAATATTTCATAAATAATTTTATGGAATTGTAAATTTATATACTTCTGTCCAAAACAGTAATACAGATAATATTCTACTAGAACATGTTGACATAATATTTAGTAATTTGATTATGTATAATTATTTATAATATTATAAATGCAAATATACAAGTTTTTAACAGCTAATAACTGCTTATAATTATCAACGAACAGTAATCATTTTATGTTCTTCCATAACTACGATATTAAAAGTTATATTTATACTTCTATTAATAATAATCATTATGTCATAATGTTCAACGTTTGGAAATAAGATTGTTCATCATGTGAGAGCTTGTGTCATTGTGAAAAATAAATCTTAACATCTTAAACTTGTAACTACTACATAAATTTAGCTGCTATTCTTGTCAACTAAACTAGTGTCTATTTGTTTTATTCATTAAAGTCTTAAATATATGCTTTTCTCATATTTCTATTAAAAATGTTCAATTACTTGAACCATTTTTCAACATATTATTTGTTTCAAAAGATTATAAAAATTTATTTAATAATTTTTGAGGACTTTGAAACTTTCTAAACTTTGATTTAATTTTTCTATATAGAATGAAATAATGATAACGACTATACATGAATACAAATCATTACAGGTTACAATGATGGGTCCAAATGCGCAAGGAATTCATCTTCCGGGTGCGCCGCACGTGAATCAGATGCAAAATGGTCCAGGAATGATGACCGCCAGGGTGGTGGCAATGCAACAGCAACAACAACAGCAACAGCAACAACAACAGACGCACATGGTGGGACCAATTCGGGGCCAGAGTCCGCACCAGCAGGTAGGATATCAAAATTGCACTTTTTCCTTCATTTAATATAAAAATGACGTTCTAAGAAATATTTAATTAAAATGATCCTCTTTTTGATAAATGTACATATTCTAGCTTTCACTGAAATCATGTTTATATGTAAATGTAGCTAATTAATTATTCAATACATTAATTTAAAAAGTAACAAAAGTTACATTGATGAGTTTGTTACAGATTTTACTAAAATTTAGTTTTATATTCAGCTTAAACTAGCTAATTATGCAATAATTGGTCAAAGAAAATTAATAAAATTAGAAGCTATTTTGAAACATGAATTTAATAAATTTAATGAAACTTTTACGAAACATTTTTTTTTAATTTATTGACAAATAAAATATAATTATAAAGTTAATTAAACGTAATTCCACACGAACGAAAAATGTATACGTAAAATATATATTTTTGTCTAAATTTTTACCGAAAATATATTTTTACACATATTTTTGAAACATACTAGATCCAAGAACTCGTTTCGCGCGCTACTTTTGAGTTTTTGAATACAAATATGAATATTATCTTTTTTAAAATTAAAATGAATTAAACTTATTTAAAAGATTTCTCTCTAAATGCGAATAAATGAATACTCACTTATTCGAAATTAATTGTCGAACTCCGATTAAATGATAAACTGCATAAAATAAGAGATTTTTCACTTATTCAAATTTACAGTCATTTTAACTTTATATTATTTTTATTTTAATGAAGTAACACATAATCCGTAATATATACGTTTGAGAGATGCTGACCATCGTCATTTAACATTTGCAAATTTCGATATTTATTTGAACTTTGTATTTAATTTGAATGTAACTACCAATCAAAAACCCCGGAATGGACAACAATTGAGCTATCAATTAAAGCCAAATTCAAGTGTTGCACCACGCTATTTAATAAAGGGATTTTCAATTGAGAATAAAGATTAAATTATTTTGGGTGAATAAAAAATGAAAAAGTATGAATAATGAGCTGTTTTGATATTCATCGAGCAGGTTCACCAGGTAGGCATCGTGGGACCGGGCCAAGGGCCGCGCATGCAGGCACCACCGAACATGGCGAATACGCCAAACATGGCGCCAATGAGCGCCTCCAGTCCGTACGGTTACGGTTCGCCTGGAGCTGGACCCGGTGGACCCGGGAACGTAAACGTCGCGACCGGGAATCCCGTAGGGGTCGTGAAACCGCAACAACGGCCAGGAATGCCCGGCAATGTCACGGCCATGCAGGTGGGTCGATTTGGGCAGCCGGGCGGACCCGCGACGACAAATGTGGTCGCAAGTCAGGAGGGCGGAATGGCGCAACAGGCGCAACCACCCGCGCCAAGTCCCGCGCAGCCGCAGTCTGGCGCACCGGCGGGCGGACAGCCGGGACCACAACAGGCCACGCAAAGCCAGATACCCAAAACTGGCGCACAACCAGGTGATTATTTTTGTTTTTGTATTTTATTTCATTCTAAGCAAGTTTGGAATTAACTATTTATGAAGCAAACTTTTCTTTCGTTTATCTTTCAATATTTCTTATGCAAACACGAATGTACAAAACATTATTCAATGTAATATTTAAATTAAATAGTCAAACACATACACCATTTTATATTTATTTGTTGAATTATTTAGCTAAATTTAAATACAATTATCAAAAACATAACTTCAACGCTTCTTATGTAAAAGATTACATATCTTTTACAAAAATATAGAAGATTTATCCGTTTATACAACAAATGTAAGATGAAACCTTTTACGTAAAAAGCGTCGATTTCATGATCATTTTTTAATTATTTGTTAAATTATTATAACTTATTAGTGTAATTATCTATAATTTTGTCACTGATCAAAAAATAAGAGTCAGGGAAAAGTCCTTTTTCTGTAATTTTAAAGAAAAGTCTTTGCTCTGTAATACTCTTCGTTTAAGTCAGATTTGTTTATTTATATGTTTTTAAGAAAGCAATAAGAATATTTATAAAAAAGACAGTGTTTAATGAAAAAATGTTTGCTTTTCTTTGTTTTCGTGTGCTTGTTCTTCGTGAAAGGTGTAGCTCAAGCAAGTGCGGACCCGGAGAAACGTAAATTGATTCAACAGCAATTAGTGCTACTGTTACATGCACACAAGTGTCAACGACGCGAGAGCCAAACGAACGGGGAATGGCACTGTTCAGTACCACATTGTAAGACAATGAAAAATGTATTGAACCACATGACCTCCTGTCAAACAGGCAAAAATTGCTCGGTGGCGCATTGTAGTTCATCGCGACAAATTATCAGCCACTGGAGGCATTGTACGCGAACCGATTGTCCAGTTTGTTTGCCACTTAAACAAGCTGACAAAACGCGCACTACAGCAAATACCACAGTTGGTAAGTATTTTTCTTTTTTTCCTTCTCATACTTTTTTTGTGTTTATTATCACTTATTTAACGAAATCGATTCTCTTGAATTATATCTATGATTTAAAGGCAAAAACAGATAATTCCATTCAAGCATATGTGAAAAAAAATCGGAGTTTAAAAGGTTCTAACATCAATTTATAATTTTGAAAAATTAAAAATTATATTAAATTAGCTTTATTATAGTAATACAATATGGTTGTTAATGTAAATTTTGAGTAAAAAATTATAAACAAAAGTACAAAGTCAAGAAAAATAATGAGAAAATACAAAAAATGGACAAAAATATCTGTTTTTGCCTTCTAGCTACAGATATGTTAAAATGTCCATTCTCAATTACAAACATGTTTTAATAATATTTTGCAGTTATTAGATTATTTATTAGAATAGTAAATATTGGAGTTAGAATTGAATAAACTGAATGAGGATTAAAATTAGAAATAAAATAGAAAAGATAAATGAATGTTTCTAATTTGCTCTAGGTGTACAATGTGCTACGTCCACTCCTGGCATGTTGACAAGTCAAGCTGTCAATCGAGGGATTAGGATGCCTGGGCCTGGTGGCATGCAAGCTCCACCTAGCACCATGACAAATGTCCGACTGGCCCAGCCACAAACACAAGGTATATTGCTTTGCAATTCCTTACATAACATAAACGTTGATAAACGTTTCTTATAATCTTCTTCAAAGTATTAACTTGATTTCACTTTTACGTTTTACTTACGTTTAATACAATTTTTCTTACAATATATTAAATCTCATTAAATTGAAATAATGTTAGTTATTGAACATTTAATTAAAATTATTACAAATAAAATTAATATTTATTGAAAAAATTCCAATGAAAATCAATGAAAATAAATACTTGACGTATTTTTTGAATAAAAACAGCAGGTCCTGGACAAGCCGGTGTGGGTGTCGGTGCTGGACAGCAAGTGGTAGCTCCAAATGTATCTCTTCCATTAACGTCCGATCCAAGTGCAGTTGCGGTCGCAGCTAGTCAGTCGGCCGCAACAACTGGGCCAACGTCGGCCGCAGCCGCCGGCGCAGGCTGTTGGAAATTTGCATTAAACGAGTCGATTGTTTCGGATCGCATTCAACCTGGCGTGCTGAATGAAAATCGACTTGCAAACATTCAACTGCCAGGCGGTTTACAACCCGGTCAGGTCACAGCAATGCCCGTACAAGGAACTAAAGAATGGCATCAGTCCGTTACGCCTGACTTGAGGAATCATCTGGTTCATAAACTGTACGTATATATTTAAAAACATTAATAAAGAAAGAATAGTAAATAGTAAACAATATTATATTTTATATAATTAAAGTAAAATATGATTGATCTAAAATTGAATATTGATACTTTTTGTCTTACACAATTATTGATAAATATTTATTTTGTTTACAGAGTACACGCAATATTTCCAACGCCAGATCCTCAAGCGATGTTGGACAAGCGCATGGGAAATCTCGTGTCTTACGCAAAGAAAGTCGAGGGCGACATGTACGAGATGGCAAATTCACGATCAGAGTATTACCATCTTCTGGCGGAAAAGATCTACAAAATACAAAAGGAATTGGATGACAAAATTCAAAGGCGTAAAGAACAACAGCTTCAAGCACAGCAGCAACAACCGCAACAGCAGCAGCAACAACAACAAACCGGTGCAACGTCGAGTTTACGGCCATGTGCGCCAAGTGTTTCCAGCAGTGTTGTTGGTTCACAATCAATGGTAACAGTGATGCGTGCGCAACAACAACAACATCAGCAACAGCAGCAACAACAACAACAACACAGCACAATGGCGAACAAATTGGGCGCAATGCCGGGCATGAGTATGCAACCAAATCGCATGCAATTTCCGCATCAACAATCACAAACGCAGCCGCAGACGCAGGCGCAGCAACAACAGCAGCAACAACAACAACAGACGCAAAGTCAGTCGGGACTTTTGGTGGGACCTGCGGGACCCAGTCCAAATGGACAAACGCCGGGTAATGCGGCCGCGGCGGCGGCAATGGTTTCTCAGCAACCAGGAATTGTGTCCTTTGGACCCGGACAAATTGCCCAGCAGCCAAATCTCACCACCACGAGTGTCACCTCGGTCACCACTAGTCAATACCCGACGTCCAACGGAGCTG
Organism: Gryon sp. ZL-2020; assembly: GCA_022817425.1. Lineage (NCBI taxonomy): Eukaryota > Metazoa > Arthropoda > Insecta > Hymenoptera > Scelionidae > Gryon > Gryon sp. ZL-2020. The sequence continues at coordinate 3,940 of JABFPJ010003086.1, read as the reverse complement.
CCGGACTGCCCAATGCCTCGCCGGTTCAGCAGAGTCAGCATCAGTTTGATATTATTAAGGCAAGGCTGGCGCAGCAACAACAGCAACAGCAGCAAGGACAAACGGTTCCGGGACAGCAGACACCGGGACAGCAAGCACCACAACAGGCACCCACACCACAGGCGCAGACACAACAGGCGCCGGCAAGTGTCGCACCACCTGTTACAACTACACCGATTCCGCAGACACCGTCGCCTTTTAGTGGAATACAAACGCAGGTAAGATTGAAGAATCGAATTTTGAGGGAGGAGTAAGAAATGCGAAATTGCAAAGGCACTTTATGATTATTCTTTTCTTGTATTTTAGCATTTTACTTTTTTGCTCATTTTTTTACATTGTTATTTTGTAGGTAAATTTATTGTTGTTAAAGAAAATTAATATAAGAAATATAAGAATAATTTGACTTCTTAATATATATATTTTACTTTTAAACCATTAATTTAAGAAATGTTTTAGTGGAAAAATATGTTAAACATATTTGTAAATATTTTACATTTACAAATATGTTTAACATTACATAGTAAGTAATTATATTACAGTTGAGTACAGTTTTGAAATGGAAATTCTAGATAAATATATATATATATATATGATAAATATTTTGTATGTGTTTTTTATAAAAAAGAATTTTTAACACAGACAGACAAAACTCCATCGAATTTTGTCTGCTTTTCTTAAAGATTTTTGTCCCACAGGCAAAACTTACCTTAAGTTAAAAATTACTTAAAGTTACCTGTGAAATATATATTTGATGAATGTTGCAAGGGGCCGGTCAATGATTAAAAAAACATAAATATGTTTAAGAAAAGAGAAACTTCTTCATTGATTTTTTATGTATTTATTCAAGAGTAATAGTTTTTTTATTTTTCCTTGTATTCATATTGATTTTTATATTATGTTTAATATATTGACTTAAAAAAAAGGACTTTAGTGTAATGCGAATGTGTATAGTTTTATAACCTTAACATTTTTGTATACTTTTCTACAACATTTCAATGTTTGAATTTTTATATAGAAAAATATTGTTTTTATTCATAAAATCATTAGTAAATTAGTAAATACCTTTAATAAATAAAAGATTAATAACATAATGTATTAATTTATTTTCTGTTATTAGATGAAATTATTCAAAATCACTAATATGTACCCTTTCTTTTATCAACTTAAAAAAATACTGATTTTATAAATATTGATCTGAATTATTATTATATTTATAGTAATAAATAATCTTAATCTTAACTAAAAAGATCGCGGTTCTTCGATATCTTTGATCAGTTTCTTCATTTAAAATAATTGCATTTGTTTTTAAAACTATGTCCACTTTAATACTTTTTAATGAGTTGACATAGAAAGCCTTGAAGTAGGTTTATGGATAGTTAATTACGATAAAAATTACACCATAAAATAATTATTTTGCCAATAATAAATTTATGTTGCAAAATTATTTAGCTACATCCTTAATGCAATGTTGGTCGAAGTAAATTGATTTTCTGTTAAATTGATTATAAACATTGTCGTAATTCAAAAAGTGGAGGTTACATTTGATTTTGTACATTCAAATTATTATCGATATATCATTAAGAACAAATAAATCTATTACGTTCCACAAATTTTTGTTAACAAAAATTTTTTCTTCAATTATGTTGACAATGCAACAAAAAATTGCGCACAATGTTTCAGTATTATTGAATTGTTTGTTGCAAATTTAGATAGCATACTTGTTTAATATTGTTTAAATCTAACGTTCTCTTTGATGAACAAATGTAATAATAAAGGATGACATCATTAAAGTAAACGAATAATTGAATACAAATTGTATAAATAAATTGTAATTTCGTTAATTGAAATGTATATTAAATTAAAGTTAAAAATCTATTTAAAAATACATATTTCAAAATTTTTGGGTAACTTATGATATACATGTATATTATTACTCATTTTTAATGCACTTTTAAATTTATATATACATATATATATATGTGTATTGCAATATCAAAAGTTTTATTACTTTTTAAAAATCGAATAATGTACAAACAATAAATAGAAAATAAAAAGCTTCATTTATTGACGATATTTTCAGATGTTTGTCTAATGTTAACATTCCAAGAAATAATGCTTTTTTACTATATTTAACTTTTATCTATCAAAATCTGACCTTAACTAATGTCATTTTAAAAAAAAGCCAAGAAAATCGTATAAACATTATCTGTATATTATATATTTGTTTGTATTTTAATACTTGTCAAATCATAAAAAACAATCTCTTCATGAAATTTTCAATTTGTTTTTCAAAATGTTTAGTCTTTCCTCCAACAATTTCTTGTAAAATATTTAAGCTATTAAAATTTCTTAAAATAATTTATAAGTTTTGCAGTCACGGAGTTAGTATTTTTCTATTGTAAAAATAATATTTAATAAATAATTCTGAATTCACCAGAACGAGATTCTGTGATTAAGGAAGAAAATACTCAATTAGAAACAAATATTTCCGTTATTTATTTTTAACACGTAATTATTTTTTAAGTTTTTTTAACTTTAAAAACTATGTAAAAATCATTACAAATATAAATAAATTACTAATTAAGATCTTATTTTGATTGAAATAAGTAAAAAGAATAGGAAAAAATTTTCTGGTCTTTAAAGCTGACTTTTATTTTGTATTAAATTATAATTCAAGAAATCTTTTCACTGAAAAAAAATTGTAAAATTAAAGTTCAACTGTATTTTTGAATTAAAGTGCGATTGTAAGTGACTCAAAGAAATGAAGTGTTTAGCTTAGAAAACTTCTTTAAGATTACACTTTTTATTTAAAATTGTAGCTGTTTTACTTGAAAATATATCCAAAATATAAGTTCATAGACTATATGCAATCATTTATAGTCGAACTTTAATACTACAGTATACACATTGTAATATTACAGATTGAATTTATTTGTCAAACATATTTACTATAAAATGTACTTTAAAATGAGTTTTTTTACAATGTAATATTGTTAATGGCAAGCAGCACTTGGCTTTAAGATAAAAACATCTCAACATTTGTCTTAAAATATCAATTTTGTGTTTTCTCATAGCAACCCACGGGTCAACAGCAGCAGCCACCAAGTCAGCCTCCAGCGCAAACAGCCGGCCAAGCGCAATCAGCGCAATCGCAGCAACAACCACCTCAACAGCAACAGCAATTTGCCACAACTCGTCCCCTGTCCGCGAACTCGACACCTAATGACAACGGTCTGACGAGTAGCGGCGCGCAAAGTGTGAGCGCGACGTCGAGCGGACCCAGTCCGAGTGCGACGCCCCTAACGAACGGTCCCCATAGCTCCACTTCCACCCCAAATACTCCACTGGTGGCCTCGCTAATGACTCCGGGTCAGCCAGTAAATACCGCGAATCAAACACCACCACATCCTGGCACGACTCCGTCGCCCGCCGGAATCGCGAGTCTTGGCAAAGGCATGAGTTCGCAAGAACGCGCGGCTTTGAATGCTCCACGAAATTCATCGATGTCATCACAAATGGCCGCAATTACGGCGGCACTCGATCACGATAATTCGCCAAGTCCGCCGATGAACAATAACAAAGGAAAGTTAGATTTAATTAAGGATGAAAATTCAAGTGGCAGTGCTGTGAAAATGGAGATTAAACAAGAGGAGGGAGCGGAAAATCATCGAGCCGATCAGAGTGGCAAGAGTGTGATGAACGACGAGACAATCAAGACGGAGATCAAGCAGGAGCCAATGGACGAGTCGGTGGGTGAAATCAAAAAGGAGCCGGGAATCAAAGAGGAATCGGTGACGCCGATGTCGAGTCAGGACACGTCCGCGTCGGACATCAAGCCACTTGTGCCTGAACCCATACAACCGACTGGTGCGTCAACTGATAAAAAGCGTCAGTGTTTGTT
>JABFPJ010003085.1:0-17180 GCA_022817425.1 Gryon sp. ZL-2020 | reverse complement strand
GGGGGGGGGGGGGGGGGTTAATCCTCGGAAGCGTAATAAATACACGTGACATGACGTAATACCCGCGAACGCGACTTTCTCATCGAACCTTAATTGCCGCGTCATACCTTACGTAAACGTGAAGTTAAAGTCCGCTTAATCTGTCTTTAATTGAAAATCTCCGACATGCGTTTAATGGTAATGTATAACGGATTGTACGTTAGCTGCGTGCGTGCATGCTTGTTTGCTTGCAACCATACACTCATATAATCGTGACGTACGATCTGAAAATCCCCGTCTGTAAGTCTCGTGCAACAAGAAAAAAAAGGTTAGAAAAAAGGGTGAAAGAGAAAAAAGGTACGAAGGAAAGGAACACGCTTAATTAACTTCGTCCCGTCTCCGCCCTCGTTACCCTCACACCGATACCAGGTCTGTCAAGTCTCGCGTAATGAAACCGTCAAACATCATGACGTACCTTCGCAATTAATGGCACTTAAATAGCATTGTCTTGTGCTAAAAAATGTTATATAACATGAGGGAGCTCATAATTGTGAAAAAGAGAAAGAAAGAGTGGGGAAAAAGAAACGCAGGAATTGTATTTTTATTTGACCGGAGAAATCCCGGAAGATGAAAAATCCTACTCCCGCTGTGTACACGAGACGAAAATTTTGTACGCCCATGTAATTAACGCTAACCGGTAGTTGAAACTGACTTTCCAACGGAACTACTTGCTTTAACGCAAGTTCAAGCCTAAAGCAAGAGTTATTTTACTTGAAATTAAATTCAGCCTTATACGAAACCCTTCTGAAATCTTAAGAATTATGATAAATGCACGAATTCAGTTTATATTCAAACAGTGAAATCACATTAAATATTATAAAATGCTTATCATAAGCAAATCATACATACATACTAAGAAAACCAGGACGTTGAATCAAGTGAAATTCACTTGAATCAAGTGAAATATGATATTATATGTACTTAAATCCACACATATACTGAATTTATTTTCCTATTACAGAAATTAGAAACAACCAGTTTGGTGGACCATAATCAAGTCCATATACAACTTAATGTAAATTTATTAAGATATAAATTTACATCTATAAATGCCTATATTCAACAATTTATATACTTTAAATGAAAAATTTAAAGTATGCGAAATTATTTGTTTGTTTTTTTTTTTTTTAATAAATTAATTAATAACATTAATTTTTCTGTATCATTTTGATATCTTGTAATTTTTAGTTACAGTTGAAATTCTGCTGAAAAAATTCGTCAACACTGAGAATCGAATGCATGATTCCTTAAACCTAACCCTACGTTATGTCGGAAACACCTAACATGCGCGATTAACGCATCATATACTTATAAAAGAAAATTTCTTATATTTAAGTTGCTCGTAATATCGAACAAAATAAATAAGAAATTGTAATAAATTAAATACATCAATATATAAAATTAATAAGTAACATGATTGTGTTGATAAAATATATTTAAATATCACGCAAACATTGAAAATAATAAACAAAATTATTAAAATATAAATAATTTAGCCGAAATAAGCTGAAATGATTTATGGACTTGAATTTAGTCCACAACCAACTTTAATGTACTCAATATGTTAAATGCATATTTTACTTAATTTTAATGAATAATTGTTAATCCCAAAATGGAGTTGAATAATGAAATATTATTGAATATTTGTGAAAAATTCGTGAAAACGCAATACATTTTGCATCTGTTGCAAATGTTGCATCTGTCCCTGTATTACTGAAAGTTCAGTAAATTTTCAATTTGAAACATAAATTTTTATATTAATTCTGCTCTGCGTGTACACAATTGCATGTAAATAAGACAATAAAAGGATTGTTCAACAACACAATAAACTGTAACACTATTAATTAAATAAAGTAACTTTACAAGTAAGCTAACTCAACATCATAGTAATTCACAATAATTTAATTGAAAAATCGAATATGAATTAATATTATAATAAAATTCATTCGTTGCAACAATTGGGTCTTTCTGAATATGTAAATGGTCTGCTTTAAAATATGTTAATTGATGTGAAAACCGCAATACAAACCACGAAATAACATGCCTATATACAGCGCGCCACAACGGATCTTAATGGCATAGACACTCGTGATTTGAATATTTCCTCATGAATGCTACGATATAACATTTGGATTCCTTACATACTCGCCGATAAGTTAGACCAAAGCTCGCGATAAAAGCGCATACAACTACTTTGACAATTTGTACAAATTTGGCACGCAAACTTGTTTGTATAAACAACAATTGTTGATTATAAGGAAATTTAATATCGACATAACAAAACTGAATACTTTTTTATAATATATTCGATTCAGGATTCATCATTAATAATGATTTTCCAATAATTATTATTATTATCATATGTTCGACGATCATTAATGCGAACAACTGGCAGCGACTGCCGAGATCTCGCTGATTCAATAGTAATTGCTGCGACGAATTATTGTTCACCAACTTGCTGCTGCACCAACCAATTAAATCTGTCACTATGTTTAACTGCTTTGCCTCTAAGTTCGCAGCAATTTATTCACTAAAAACCTATTATCATCTTACTTGGTCAAGTATGCAAAATAACTAATTTATCGATTTGAATTTCGCATTCAGGATAAAGTGGATGCAGATTCAAATGAAATAGGGTGTGAAAGTGAATGTAAAAAGGATATCTTAAAATTAAAAAATAAAAAATTTAATAATTCTAAGATATCTTTTTTTTGTATTATAAAATGTGAATTATTTTATTTAATGATGAACATTTCATTCAAAATGTTATACTAATCTATTAAATATAATTTATTTTCATGCATGCAAATGTCAGATTTAATCTAAGTCACGTATACATTAGAGTTGTCATTCCCAAAGTTCCAACTATAAAATCAATGTAACTTTTTGAAAATCTTCATAAACCAAACAGAACTAAGCCACGCTAATTCTGATAATAATAATTATTATTAAGAACCGCACAATTAATGCATGCTAACTTTCCTTCATAACATCCAGAATTGTGCATTACGCACGAGAGTATAGTTTCCAAAATAATTACTCGGAAGAGTTGTTGAAATTTGGCAAGTTTCAGCAAGATCTACTTCTACGAACATCTGATAATTAAGCTCGCGGATTTTCGAAATCGCGCAAACAGTTATTATAATTAATATAACTGAATATTAATAACGATAAACATAAATATATGTAGGTACAACACAACTTTTATTTTATATAACTGCGATCCCCAAAAGCAGTCTTTGAAAACATTAAACTAAAACATATTTAAACAATTATATTTGATATTATTTAAAATGTGTTACTCAAGTTATTTTTTAAAGTTGCCCAAGTAGAATTGGAATCGGGTTTCAGATATGATCCTGATGGGATTTGCTTTATTGAAACCAGATTAATGCTTGCTTAGTTGGAGCCCGATTAAAGGCGGATTCATTGCTTTTTTATTTTAGAGAAGTTCGCCTTTTTCAGCGATTTTCGCACATTTTTTAAGCGAAGTTTCGCTTTTTTTAAAAAATTCCCTTAGAAAAAAAGCGAAAAATCGCTGAAAAAAAGCGAAATTCGCTAAAACAAACAAGCAATGAATCCACCTTAAGACCAGAATAAGATTGCGTGAGACTTTTTTAATGGCCTCTCTGACACCCATGGTTGACACATGGGTGGTAGTTACATAATTTTACATTATATATTATAGTAAAAATAAATTCCCGAAAAATTTGAATATGTTGATTGAGTAAGAGTGTATGATGTCGCGAAAAACGCATTTTACTTAATTTAAATAAGGTATTGCAGAGTACAGTGAAAATCAATTTGTCTGTAGTAGGATCCATTTACGTCAAATTAACATTTTTGCGACTGCACAAACAACGTCGACAAATGTCTCGAATAATCTTATTTGCACGTTAACAAATAAATGTTTTTACTGTATTACAAAACAGAAAAGTATCTGGCAAACTTCATTTAGGAGGCAATGTTTTGTTCTAAATTACAGTGGGAAAATAAGTATTATAAATATTCATAGAAACTCCTATTATTCAAATTACATTTTAATGCTCGGAAACTTTTTGGTAATACATTGTCAGAGGTTTTATTATTATATTTATTTCAAGAAATATATCATTTTTCACTTTCTTTCCCATCTTTTTCGTTTTCCTTATCTATTTTCTCAATAAAATTGTAATAAGGTTTTTCTTATATGAAGTGGAAAGAAAAATAAGACTTTGACTTGGTTCAATATGTTGTCTCATTAAGAAAAACTTGCTCTCAGCGTTTCATGACAATGCGATTTTTTCTTCAGAATTCGGTGTCATCCAACAAATACGACGATAAAAGAATAGCTACGAACGAAGTCAGCGACAAAACCCCAACTCCACCGAAATCGTCTTACAATGCACAAACCCGAAATGCCGATTGCCCACCGTCTTCAAAGCCGGCGATGGCAAATCGCCTTTTAGATTGGTTCTCTGTCATCATGGAAGACGCAAAGCACAATCGGCAGCGCGTAAAACCCAAGGGTAAATCCAGTGACAAAATAATCATTTATATGTTTGATTTACTCAAATCTGTATTATAAAATAAAATATGCTAAAAATACATCATTTATTTTTTATTTTTAAAATAAAATCGTTTTCTAGTAAAAATAATATTATGTTTCTTGATATCAAGTTTTATTAAAAAGTATATATCATATATTCAGATTTTATTTAAAATAAACAATTAAAAGAAATTTGAATACGGAATTAAATAAACAGTCATAAAAGACAAAATAATAGAATTATACTTTTTTTAATATTATTTAAATAAGCTTTATGTAAATTATTAAAGTTCATTTTATTGCAGGTCACTTTCCGGTTGGATGTCAAGGTGAAGTTAGGTGGATGTTTGGCCATTTGGACCATGATAGTGACGGTCGTATTTCATTGTCCGAAATATACGGACCGGAACACGATCCAAACGAGCCATGCTTGAAGCCCTTTCTCGATGACTGCGACACTGATAGGTGCGATATATCTCATATATTTTAAGACTTCAATTGTTGTCTATAAATGTACAGAATTCGTGTTGTAATATACAATTAGAATCCAACTCAATTCAAACAGGATCTCAAATTACAACAATAATTTTCTCAACATTAATAAACCATGGCAATATGATAACATAAAATAAGAATTCCAATAATTAATATTCAGTTAATCAAATAATACGCTTATCTGAACAAAAATGATTGTAGCGAAATAAATTTTCAATCCATTCAGTATTTTTTAAATTCATTTTTGTAGAAATTAAATTAAATTATTTATAATTGAAATATATAATTTCATGAAAACATTGCATATAAATATTTAATGTAATATACATATTATGATGATATATTGATTAAATGTATATTCCTTAATGTATTGAAACTATGTCGCATGTTCTTTCAAATTTTATCTCCATCAAATTAAAAAAACTTGTTAATAATGTAAATAAAATAATATTAATAAAGAATGTAATACTTTTTGCTTGTATTTCTATTATTAATTGTCTAATTATACAATAAACTAGAGATATTATATACATAAATTTAAAATCAAGATATTATGCTATGTTACATACGTATATTATTATTCATATTATTATTAATTAATTATATAATTAAAATCAGCTTATTATCTGCTATCATATATATATTAGTATTTATTAATTCATGTATCGAAATAATTAATTTATGTCAAAAAGAGTAATATAATCATCAAATAATAAGCCAATATTCTATTTATTCTAAAGAAATAAACTGTTGAAAGTAAATTAATGTATTCATACTCTAAATATATTATTTCGTGTGGTGAAAAAAATTTTTCTATTATCGCTATCGCGCTCGGGAAAGAAACGCCCTCTTGGGAGAAAAAAAAAGTTTCTCTTCCTACAAACGAGTACGAAAAATAGCAATTCAATTTCATGCGCATGCGCCCTTGGTGCATAATATACTATTTGTACGTTTGCTGATAAACGAATGTAAAAATTAACTTAGATTGTGCGTATATGTAATTCTTGTTGTTTCTTATTCCTTAATCTTATTTATATTAGATTTATTTGAAAATTATTCATAGAATAACTTACATAAGAATATGTTTTTGTGGTAACCACTGACGGTTGAAGTAAATGGCTATCTTATGTGTTCATGATTACTTCGATAGCCACACGAGTAACTTGAGGTTCGCCTTAATGTGAGAAACAGTGGTAATTATGAGTTGCGCAAGAATAATGAGACCAATGAATCTCCTTGAAGATATCTTTGCGGTTGGTTATCTGGTTCGTTGGAATACACGACTTGAATTAGAACTTAGAACTCGATAAGATATATATGAATATTTTTTAAATAATCAATACTATTAACTTGTCAAATAAATAAAAATGAAAAATGCATTGCATTTATGTTGAACTATAGAATTAATTCGATAATAATAATAAAATAATAAAATGTTGAAAATATTTTATAGTGACACTTATATAAGTGGACCAGAATGGTGTGGATGTTTTTCCAAAGCAGAACGGCCATGTGCGGCGATTCGCAGACGGTCTCCGCCCGACGTGGCGCCGATCTGTGATTCGCGAGGATATTACAGGAGTCTACAATGTCACCGAACGCTTGGTTTTTGCTGGTGCGTCGATCCGCATGGAGTGGAATTCGCGGGAACAAAAACAGTCGGAACCAAACCCGATTGTGGTAAGCGATCGCATTGCTTCGACCAAACCATAAATTATTTCTTATTTATTCTTACGTAACGTTTCGTTCTCGCAATCCTAAGACTAACATGCATTCGGGTAATCTTTTTACCTGCAATGAATGATGCATGTATGCAGATCAATCCCTTATAAATATGTGTATATCTTTCAAGTTGAAACAAAAAATCCATTAAATGTACGTCAATGTTTCTTCAAAGCTGAAAGAAACTTTTGCAAACAAAATTTATCTGTTGCATATTTAGTAATTTATTATGTTTAAAAATTTAACACTTGCAACACTGTAATGTACATTTTGAGGATTAAATTAATCATAATACTTTAAATTTAACAAAGCGTAACATAGTTCTTTAATCAATGTATGAATTAAGTTGGTCGTAATATATAAATTATAAGCAAAAACATCAGAAAAGATTTACCTATTTTTAAATAAAAGCTATTCACAAAATAACGCTAGAGAGAGAAATGTCGTTTATGAAAATTGTACGTATATACAGTGATTACTGTCGTAAGAAAATTCACTGAAGTTAAAAGTTACAGTATTCCGATTTTAAAGCTTCTTGTGTCAAGTTTTATTCGCCTCTTTTGAATCGCTTTACAAATTAAATACAAATTTTAGTATATCTGTTTCATATCGCTTTACATAAAGTAATGTTTACTTTCAAAAAAGTCGTTTACTAAAAAATGTTATTTTATATAGTTAAAATTATACTTTTCCAGATTGTATCGCCATTAATAGGTTAATAATCATTTTTATACAAATATTAAATATTTTAATACCTTTTAAATTTATAACATTGATTATTATAACTTTTATTATTGTAATATTATTACTTATTTACATTTTATTTACCTAAAAACAATAAATTTGTTTTAAATTTATTAATATCAACATCTTTAAATGCAAAAACATAAAACAGTACAACTGCACGAAATTTTGTTAATTATCTTAATCTCATTGTGTACTGTTATTTTCAACTTCAGTAACTTGTTAACAGAGCTTATTTATCAAGTTTATAATTTTCTAATTAATAAATTACGTCGTGTATATATAACTTATTAATTAAATAGAGAATTTATATTGTTAATGATAATTAAAATTTTCATCAAAAATATATGCATTATATTAAACTTTCCTTATTTCTTACTTTATTTCCCACCTTTTATCTGCATCTGTATTTTAATATAAGAAATAAAATGTGCTTTCTTTTACGATCATAATCTTCTAAAAGAAATTTTATTTTTCGTTTCTCTGTGAATTCGAATAAGTGAAAATTCACTTATTTTGTGTGGTTTTTTTGTATTCAAAGTTAATTATCGGCCTCACATTGATTGGCAAGTCATTATTTATTAAATCATCGACAATTAATTTCAAATAAGTGAATATTTACTTATTATTCAAATTTTTCGAATTTAGAGAGTTCTAAAAAAAAAACAAATTCATTTTTGTTCTCTTTAGAAAAGAAAAAATAGATTCAATAATGTGTTTTGCTTAATGTTTGACTCGTTTGTTTTATAGATGCAATAGTCAACAAAGCCAATAACAAGAACAACAGCGCACTGAAAACAAATAGCGTGGACCTAGACGATGACGAGGATTCGTCGCAGGACCTGGAAGGTTCAGCTGATCAGCCTTTAGACTTCTAGACAGACGTTCGCCTGACTCCCGGAAAACAGACACACAGACCCCATACGCCAACAGATCCACAGACACACAAACGCTAATGAACATTGATTCCAGCTCTTACGTTCGGATGAGAAAGTAGTTTATACATATGTTTGTCTATCCGGTTGGCCTCGTACACAAGACCGTTGCGCGTGGAGGTCGTAAACTAGGAAATATTGCCACACCAAAAACCAGACGATCAATGTGTATACACTTTCGTTTGTACAAACCAAATAATGTCGTTTTTTTCATCTTTTTCTCTTTCCTCTTATAAAAGCTATTATACTCAAGAAAATAAATTCAATAAACAATAATCGAAATGAAACTTAAATTTACTCTTTTGTTTAATATAAGATTAATTGAAAAGATATTTAAAGTAATATGGAAAAATTATTGAAATATAATCTTAGATTAAATGAACAAAGTACTTCAAATTAAATTAAAATAAAGTGAAGCTAATATTAAAGTTACCAAAAGTATTTCCAGATAGGGATCACCGCAAAAACTTATCCAGATAACTTTTGTCCAACTGAATTTGAAGTATCTTCTATCATAAATTATATTCGCTCATTTTTTAAATGATTTTTTTTTAAGTTTCCGGAAACTTAAAATGTTTCTAAACTAAGATTTTGTAATAAAAATTCTTTAAATTTAATTACTGGAAATATATATTTTATTAGTTAAAGTGCATATAATTTTAAATGATAAGTTTAATGAGAGTTTTAAGCATTGCTAGTTAAATTTTGAAAAACCTTTCTATTTGATTATTCTATATAAAAATAAAAAAATATCACTAAAAGACTTTGCATATAATGAATATAATTGTACGAATGTAAATTGAAAGTAAACCCCAAACTGATTGATACACAACGAAAAGCCGTAACACGCTTCAAGTGAGGATTAGACACAATAACACTGTCAAAGTGTTGTTTGTGCTGAGTTATTTTTGATGATGCTCATAGCTTTCATCGAGATAGGCATTGTGTACACGACGAAAGTACGTTATTAGAGCAACATGGCTTGACACTTTACGCAAAGAGCGCGAACGAAAGATCGATGGTTATCGATCGTGCTTGCATTTGCACTTGCACTGCAACAAAAGTTCGCAGATGAAACTTCGAAAATCAGATCAACCTGATAAAAAGAGTTTGCGAAACATACAGAGAGGAAAAGGGGTACGGACATTTCAAAATACTTTGCGTAACATAACTATGCTTTCAAGAAACAAAACAAATACACGTGTCAGCTCATGTCGCTCTTCTGCTCTGACTTCCGTTTTGTCATTAACTCATCCTTTTTTACATATTCTTCTTTGACTTTCTGAATATATACGTACAAATAAAAGTTACCTGAATTTAAATTTGACAGTCTGATAACTTGTGCAGCTAACTGTTTAAACAATTTAACTTGTTTGCAATTGTATTTGTTGAATTTCGATTGTTAATTCAATTATGACGTTTGTTCAATTTAAGTTGGGAACACTAAAGTTGTCAATGTTATCGACTATCATGAATAGTTGTAGGTGATTATTCAAGTTATGGAGGTAAACATGTGACAAAAAAAATTGTTTTATTTCTACTCTTCCAAATATAAATAAAAAAAAGTACCTATAAGATTACAAAAAACTACTAGAAAAGTTTTAAAGTGTTTCGAAATAGTAACTTTGCAATTTTTCAGATTGTTTTATTAAGTCGGCAAATCCATTTAAAGCGTGTTAAAGTTTTAGTTTTGTTAGTAGTTAGTAGTTTTAGGAAATGTAGTTTATCTGTTTAAAGAGATATTTGGAAAAGTATAACTATAAAGAATCGCAATTTGAGAAAATTTTGATAGTTTTGTCGAAAGTGTTGTCATTTTTATATACAAATTTTCCAAAAATTTACTTCCATAACATATTTTTTTAATATTAAAAACCTTTTTTTTATTAATAAAGCTTAATTACTTTAAAAGGCAAACTTAATTCAATGTAGTCAATAAAATTTTGCTGAAATTGTAATAAATTTCCGAATTATTAAACCGTTGGAAAGAGTCTGTTTAAAGCTCCCAATTACCATATCAAACTAATTTTGCATGAATAATGATCTCCACGCGCAGCAGTGTATAAATAACATAGTGAAGAACTATTTATTCATATAAACTAGACGAAATATTAGAAAAGAGAGGAAGATGCGAGTGAAAGTAAATGCAAAGAAAGCTGAGCGTATCTGTATCGATTCGCGCCGCGGATTATCCCATAAACACGATACAAATTAACATTAAACTCACAGAACGTAAAAGAAAAAAACAAAGTAATCTATATATAATTTCTAACCATTAGTTATAACACGATTATATAAATATATAAATAACTAATAAGAGTGCTTCGCGAAGTGACGTGGGTAAATTGAAACCATCTCGAAATTGTGTTCACGCTGGTTTCAGTTGATCACTTTTGGGAAAAATACAGAAATTGGATTTTGTATTCAACAATTGAAAAATACAAAAATCTTAAGACAAAGGTCCATTGATTAATAACTTTTATATCGCTGAAATAAAATTATCAAAATATATGTTGCTACATAATATGAGACTGAAGAGATCTGGAAACATTTTTTATATTTGCTGGTAATTTGATGAACATGCAAATTAAAATAAAAAAAGTTGATTATTCAAATAAACTTATCAAAAGAAAACAAATTTTATACATCAACAATCAATCATTCAAATACAATCCAAGGTCTTTATTTTTCAATGTCCGTCACTTCATCTTTAACATTCCATCACGTACAATAAGGCATCAAGTTCAAGCTGGCTGCGAAGGAAAGACTTGTGTATAGTCTGCGTTATTATTTATTTCAAGTTTACATTACGAAACTTGATTCTAAATAGTTTATCGATTGTTGAATCTTAATTTTAATTGTTGCATTACGTCGTTGAGTTTAATTTTTCAATGACTTTATGATTTGTTTCATAGTCGCCACTTTCTGTCGTGGCCATCTTAGCTTCGTACGAATTAGTGTAAGATACGCATAATAAAGAAATGAATAAAAAAGAATATAAAACCGAACGACCTATTTCTTACTGGTTTACGAACGTTGTAGTCCAGTCACGATGTTTGAATAGATGACAGTATAAAAAAATTAAGAAAAACGGAAAAAAGAAAACATAAAAAGGAAAGAATAAAAAAATCGGCCAAGTATAATTTATTTTCTCATGAAATCTATTGATTTAATTTAATTCGAAAAATGTCTAAAGACAATCAGGAGGAATAATTATGGATATATCTTCACGTTTTTACATCGTTTTTTTCTTTAACAAAAGTATTAATGAATTTGTACGAATGTAAAAATAAAATCATCGTGACTTGTCTGCGCTATCTGTAACGAGCATTTTTACTTGTGAAAACTCAATTGATTACATACACTATAGGACAATTGTAATAAGGTACGTAACCTGTAGAAAACGGATCTGTGTGACAATGTGAATATAACTTTAGAGTTAAATAGTATTAATTATTACTATGTGTAGCAATAAAATAGCAGTCTTGTATGTTATTGTTTAATCATCATATGAATACTCAGAGCTCTTCCGCCAATGAAATCGCCCGAATATATAAATATACAAAGTATATATATAAAATATATATTATACATATAAAGAAAAACCAAAATTATCATACTTTATCAAATTCATATGCAAAAACATTCTCAGGCAAATTTTCCTGCAATGTATGGTTTTTCAATCCTGCAATGATTATTAATTTTATCTTTTGTACACACAAATACACTGTATTGTAAAAATGTTATACAACATCATGTTAGGTTTGTTTATTAAGTTGAGCTATAGAATGATCTTTTAGATTGAATTGATGAATCAGTCATGTAAAACACGTATTTTTTCATTAACTTTCCATTTACATGTTCTCTATATATACAGTTTGGATAAATGCGTAGCATATCCATTGGCTGAAATCGAATTAATCATTAGGATATCTAATCTATTTTAATAAGCACTGTGCAATCAAATGATGCAATTATTATGTAAAATAACGTGCAATGTAAAAGTTCCTTTAAGCTTTTTACACTTTTTGTGAAACGCAAGAAAAGAAAACTTTCGTTCATTTATTTTTTAAGAATGATTTGATACTTAATATTCTGTCTTGGAATGTATGTAATTTTAAATTGTGTATTATATGATACAAAAATTTGTAATAAAGAGAAGATCATTAAAATAGCAATTCTATTTAACTGAATTGAAGTTTAAAGTAGAAATTGGTCAGAAAATTTTGTTAAAATATAAGATATCTTATAAATATTCAACATAATAAGTATTCAAAGTGATATCGCATATAAATGTACCATATTAATATCTCACGTGATTACCATATGGGTCTTTCATAAATATATATGAACAACTATTTGAAAATTTATTTTAATCTATTTATCAAAATTTCATTTATATTGATAAACTTCAAACATTGTTTCATGTTAAATTGCTATTTCAATGTTATCTATTGAAAATTTGTTTTACAATTAATTTCAAATCTAAATTAACGGGGAACTTTCTCACAGCGCATATCGATGATTTTATAAGCAGTAATAAAATTTTGATTAAAAAGTTTAAAACTAAAAAGAGAAAAAAAAGCAGAAGAAATTTTGTATAAAATTGGAGATGAAATTGGGATTTTGAAATGCACCATTTGCTCACGTACGATTGTGATTAGTCTTCTGAAGCGAAGAGCCCCGGTATTTACGTGACAGTGGCATAAGAACGAGCATGTATTTTTCGAGAAAAGTCACTTCGAAGGCTATAATTCGATCAACTTGTTTTATTCCGCCCAGAGAAAGAGATGCAAAAGAAATGAAAAAAAAATAAAAAAGATAAAAAAATGAAAAGAAAAAAAAAGATCGAAGAAAAAACACATTGCCTGGCGACATTGCTTTACGTAGTGTGTGATAAGCATTTACGTATCATTATGCCCGCTGAACGAGACTGATGTTTACGAAACGTTGAGACTAAATAAAAGCGCGACCCAGTCGCAAGTCGATAAACATGAATCTCGTTAAGTGTAAAGCACAAATGTTAAAAACGAGTAAAGAAGCAAATTACGATAAACAGTGATTAAAGAGAAGATGGGACTTTTTATCTCACATCGTCTTTTGTCATTTTTCATATCGAAGGTATATATAATTGTAACACAATTGTGAAAAAAGAAGACATAAGGACAAAACAAAAGCTTCAATGTTTTTCGTGGTTCTTCTCAAAATTAAGAACGGCTTCGTTTTTACGGTTCAAAGTATTTTTATACCTCAATTCGAAGCTGCACATTTCAAATAATCATTATTTGAGATGAAAGGCATTGAGGAAAAAATATTACTTGTTCTTATATTTCTACTTTTTTTCATTTTAAAAATGAAAACATTTTAATTTAAACAATCATTTGTATTATTTTATTTACTATTTATTACAATGTAAAGTATTAATGTATAATGTTGTATTTCAGTTTATGTAATTTTGCTTGATAAATTTTCGCTGAAAATTTCACATAATTCTTTTATGAATAATAAATTGTATATGTATAGATAGTAACTGCAGTGGAGCTTGGTTATAATGGAATTTTGAGTATTTGTAATATTATTTTCTCAATGTGCAAGAAATTGTTCAACGAGCAGAGTTGAATTACACGATGCATTCCGTCGTTTATTGTATTACTGAATTAAACATACACCTTCGAAATAACGTAAATACACATCTAACCGATAATAAATTTGCATATTGTATATAATTATATGCAATAACGATAAAAAAATAAAGAAAAAGAATAATTGCCATTTAAGATCCTCGCGCTGCGATCTCTTTTTGTAAGATACGCTCTTGGCTAAAGCGTAAAACAGTTTTTACTTATTATTTAAAACAGCTCTAAGTATATTTCATCCAATTGGTATTGTACATGTGGCTTTGATGAATAAAGATTGTTGTAGAAAATGTAAATGATAGTTAACTTTCTTTTCAATTATTCATTCGTTTATTCTCCATTCTCTTATCCTTCTATATAATCCTTCTGTATAATACATTCGAATGAACTTTTTTCTGATTATCATCAGACTACCTTATTCATTCTTTTATTACAAATAAATTGTGGATAGATAATAAATGTTTATTTATCGAAAATATTCACATCGATATACGAAATACGATATAAGAAATAATTGTTATTGTTTAAACATTAAATTGTTTAAACATTAAAATGTAAATATAAAAAAGTTGTTTGAGTATATTAATTGTAAGCAGATAAGAGATGGTATTTTATAATCACATATAACTTCAGTATATTTTATAACAGCTGATTTGTTATAAAAAATATTGCTTCGTTTGTTATTGTACGTAATTGAACTTCTCGTGGCACAGTTACAGATTAGAAGTGTAACACAGCTCTCAAACTGCAAAAATATAATAAAAGAAGTGATAAACATTTAATAAAAATTCATCACTAATAATATTAAATCATGAAACTGAATAAGTATTTTACCAGTCTCCTAAAGGCATTAAGCGAAAACCCTCGTTGATTTGATCAAAAGGCAACTCATGCGTGATGAATTCATCAAGAATGAGCTTCTTTTTCTGGTACTGCTCTACGAGTTTAGGCACACTATCCTTGGATTTCCAACCGCCGAAAGCAGTTCCTTTCCACACACGCCCCGTCACCAATTGAAAGGGACGTGTGCTGATTTCCTGACCAGCACCAGCAACACCTACAATTGTGGATACACCCCAACCTTTATGACAAGATTCCAAAGCTGCTCTCTGAAATATCAAGTGTATATTTATGAATAAAAATTCATTTCCAAGTAATAATTCTTTTATTTTAATATTTAATATAATTAACAATATCTACTAATTTTAATTGTTCTTTAATTTAATACGAACCATTGTTTGAACATTACCAACACATTCAAAAGTATAATCGAGGCCCCCATCTGTAAGCTCAACAAGAACTTGCTGGATTGGTTTGTCATAATCTTTTGGATTAATAAGCTCCGTACATCCAAAAGTCTTAGCTATAATCAAATAAAAATTATTATTGTTATTAAAAATGAAAGAATTAGAATAAAAGAATTGTATATATTTCTTATTTTTCTAACATCTATTTATCCAAAGAACAAAATGAGTTTCTAAAATAGATAAAAACAATATTTCAAATTGAATATTTAAATTGTTAAGCAATATATGAAATATGACCTTTTTCAAACTTAGCAGGGTTAACATCAATGCCGATAATACGAGAAGCTCCGGCTACTTTGCAACCGTAAGCTGCTGCCAGACCAACGGCACCCAAGCCCCAAATCGCACATGTACTTCCTGGTTCAACTTTAGCGGTATTTAGAGCAGCGCCGTATCCCGTCGATATTCCACATCCCAATAAGCAAACTTTGTTTAATGGTGCTGCCGGATCAATCTAAATATTGTAAATTTTTTACGATTACAATATTGATAAAATATACGAATATAAATTGTATTTCAATCGACATTTCATGGAATTATTTTCTGCTATTACATATATACGTATAAATCAATGTCGCTTGCAAAACATAAATATGTATAACTCTTACGAAATTAAAGAGAAATACAATACGTTTATGTAAGCACGTAAAAGACTTTAATATATTTTCTTGAGTTTGCACTGAAAGAATAATATATTATAACATGGCAATTGAATGAAATTGAAACCTTAGCAAGGGAAACATCAGCAACGACGGTGTATTCAGAAAATGTTGAGCATCCCATGAAATGGGCAAGTGTTTTGCCTTTGCATGTAAATCGCGAAGTCCCATCGGGCATTAATCCTCGTCCTTGAGTATCCCGTATTTTACCACACAAATTTGTCTTCGGAGATTTGCAGAATTTGCAATCACGACATTGCGGAATATAAAGAGGAATAACATGATCACCTAAAAAAATTATTACATGTTAATACTTATACATATGTATTTTTATATGTAATTATCAAAATATATGTAACTAACATTTGTAATTATCTAAATATAATATGTACTCAAATAAAAGTGAACAAATATACAAAATTATATATATCTGTGGTGTTGTGGAAAAACTAATTAAGGTGGTACTATCATTAAGGCAAAATAGTCAAAATTTGATAAAAATGTGTAAATATCTTAGTTAAGTAAGTTTCTACAAATGCTTAAAATTTCAAGATAATTGACTATGCTAAGTCAAGATATTTAATGATGGAGATTGAATAAAATACACTATAATATCTATAGTCACTGCTAGCGGTATTGGGATCTGACATGTGAGCGGGGCCTAACTAAGATGCCGTCAAGTAGGGTGAAAATTTAAATATGACATAAGTGTTAGTCCTATATAAAATCGCACAAAATGAGTTTTGCAATTGAAAATATTTGCTAATAGGCTAAGACAGATCCTAGCAAACTAAATTTTAAACAAGCTGAACGCATTTTAAGGGGGAATATACCTTTGATGGTTCGGAAAAATCGTTTTTTTTTTACATTTTCGTAAACTATAACATGTCAAGATTCATCTGTAAAAATTTCAGTTCGAAATTCGAATTAGTTTATGAATAAGAATAAAAATATAACGGCGTGTCGTGGGCGCGGGCCATGTGTATCAAATCTTTAATCGCGTTTTTCTCGATTTCATATTTTCAGATGCGGTTGTCAACTTTTCTCTGGATCAGCTAAACCGATTCTTCTGAAATTTGCAGGACATCTTCAGGACACTCATACGCACTTAGCTACGA
>JABFPJ010003084.1:0-17191 GCA_022817425.1 Gryon sp. ZL-2020 | reverse complement strand
CATTACAGATTTCTTAAATTAAAATTAAATGAACAATTTAAATTACATTTAAAGACCAGAGCGCCATTCTCTCACTTTTTTTACACGTTTTGATTTATATAATATGTTATTTAATATATTCTTTAAAGTATATAATGATTTTTCGTTTAAGAAGTGAGAAAAAACGTAAAAATCATCTTATATTAAAATTACTTGTTACAAAATTATGTTAAATGTATTAAAATATTCTCCCACAATCCAAGAATGGCGCTCTGGTCGTTTTATACTAATTTATTGTTAAATATTATTAATATAACAAAAGACACTAACTCCGTGACAGCAGAACTTCGCCATTACCTTAAGAGGATATCACAGTGCTATAGTCACGGAGTTAGGGACTTTACTTCACGGTGCAGAGGTGAAGTCATCAGCGGTCAGCCTAGTATTGTTGTCTTTCAATTCTACCAATATATGCATGTAATAATAAATACACAGAACACAGCTGGAACTGTTGTATGATTAAAAATCTACAAAGAAATTATTTGTGTTAATATATAATTATTATTTGTTTAAATTTTATTTAAGGTAAGAATTTGTTTATCTTTTATTTTAATTATTCAATTAACTGTCTAAATGTATGAAGAAATTGCCTTTATTATAGATAACCTCACTTCAAAATTATTTCTTATTTTTCATTTTATATTATATTATCTTTATTTATTTTATGTTTGTATCTAAATACATAAACACTTTTTCATTGCATTACTTTTACTTGATTTCATTTTTTAATATATTTTTTCAACTTGTTTTTTAAACATTTGTTACTTAGGTTATTATATATTTATATTAATACTATAAATATATTGTTTATATACGTACAGTAATTAATGTTTATAATTACAGTTTATAGTTAGAAGAAATTAAAAAAATGTTCTGTTTTTATTAATTTTTAATTTTATTTCAGTTAAGTATTTACATATTATATTTTACAGGAAAAACTTGTATTTTACAGATCCGTCACAATGAAACCTGATAAAAGTCAAATTATTAAGAAACAAGAGATTCTACAAGCCGTTATCCTTGCGGATGACTTTACAGAAAATCTTGTTCCCATGAATGAGTATTTCCCTCTTGTTTTAACTCCTGTTGCCAATACTCCATTACTTGATTATATAGTTGAAACTCTAATCGCATCAAAAGTTCAGGAGATCTATTTGTATTGCACAAATTATGTCGAAGATCTGAAGAAACGAGTTAATGCTTTGCAAAGCACAAAAAATATTAGCATTAGTTTAATGATAAATGAAGGATGTTATTCGATGGGTGACGCTATGAGAGACATTGATTCCAAAGGAAATATTCGAGGAGATTTTATTTTAGTTCGAGGAAATTCTATGATAAATGCAAATCTGCAGAATTTTGTTAAAAGTCACAGAGCAAGAATGAGAAACGATAAAGGAGCAATTATGACAGTATTGATGCAAAATATTGGTTCGAAAAAGAATTCAAGTTTTCAAAATGATATGTACTTTATTGTTTCGGATGAGAAGACAAAAAGATTGACATGTTACGAAAAGATGTCAGCTAATGAAAAATTCGTTCTCAAACGTAAAAATCTCATAATGTCAGAAAAATCAAAGATAAATACAGACTTGGTTGACACACATGTGTATGTCTGCTCTCCTGCAGTTTTATCTTTATTTTCTGATAATTTTGATTTTCAGGTAAGAACTATTTTGGACATTACAATTACATGTATACAAATAATAAAAAAACATATTGTTTTAGATGTATGATATTAAAAAATATACAATTATTTTTTCAGACAATGGATGACTTTATTAAAGGAATCATAATCAACGAAGAAATTCTCGATTCTCGTATTTATTGGGAATCCTTAGATTTTCGAAGTTGGGGATTACCGTTAACTTCATGGAACGCGTACAACGTAGTTTGTCGGGATATTATACAACGTCGGTTCTTCCCTCTCGTACCAGAAACGATAACTTTTTGTAAAGAATATCAAGTGTCAGTTTCACAATGTTTCTACAAGCACCATTCTGCGAAAACTGATCGTTGCAATTCCGTTCGTAATTGTATAATCGGCGAAAATAGTACGGTAGGAAAGAATTCGACTATCATTGACACAGTGATTGGGCCAAATTGTAAGATTGGCAACAATGTCACAATAGCAAATTCATATATTATATCCAATGTTACAATTGGAAATGATGTTTGTATCAAAGGAAGCATCATTTTTAGTAATTCTTCAGTTCTCAATAAAGCGACATTAGTTAAATGTATTATCACAGAATCTGTGAATGTTTCAGAACAAAGTACATTAGAAAATGCCATAATAAGAAGCAAAGATAACATCGTTCACAGTTGTACGATGAATTTGTCTAACCAGAACAATCCAAAGCAAGACGTAATCGAGGTATCAAATGAACTTGATGAATCTGATCGTTTGATTCGATTTATGGGATACTTTTCGGAAGAAGAGGTTGAGGACAATGAAATGTTAGAATCATCAAGCGATGAGGAAGACGATGATGAATCTAACGAAGAAGAAGAAGAGGATTTAGATAATCAAATTTTCATGAGCGAAGTCAGCGACAGTTTACTCAGAGGATATCAAGAGAAATTAAATACCGATAACCTGATCCTTGAGATCAATTCTTCGAGGTACGCGTATAATGTCAAGGTTAACGACGTCACAAGAATCGTTACAAAATGTATACTAAGATTGCCCGTTCGATACTTGGAAGAGACAAACATAGAAGTCAACAAGATGGAATATTTTAAAACATTGAAAGGTGTCGTGACGTTTTTCGAGGAAATTTTGAAGAAATACAATAGATCAGCTGTGTCTGAGTTTCAAGTTTTAAAAGCTTTTGAAGAAGTTGCATCCTCGATGGAACTGTTTTTACCGGTTTTAAAGCATGTTTTGCATTATTTTTATGAAAAAGACTTTCTGAGTGAAAACACAATTTTAGAATGGTTCGAAAAGTATGAGGAAAATGATGGATCGGAAAAATTGAATATGAATATCAAGACTGCTGTACAAGCTTTTGTGGATTGGCTGAGAGAAGCTGGGGAAGATGATTCAGATTCCGATAATGATGATTAATTACTTATTGATATTTGTTTATAGTTGGGATAAAATAAACTTGACTGCAATTTGTATTTGAGTTTATTTAATTTGGTATTAGGTCAATTCATCAAATAGGTTAATTCTTCAAATAGGTCAATTCGTCAAAAAACAATTCATCAAAAAGGTCAATTCATCAAATAGGTCAATTCGTCAAATAGGTCCATTCGTCAAAAAGGTCAATTCATAAACAAAATATTTTTCGATACACATGCTCGCAAAGTCAGATTTTGTTAGTTTTGTTAGTTTTTCATTAGTTCAACAAATGTTTTTATCAAAAAAATATTGACGAATTGATCTATTTGATGAATTGATCTATTTGATGAATAGATCAATTAAATGACCTAGATTCATTTAATTTTTATCCTTTAAATGTATTTAACTTTCAACATAGATAATAATTTTTCTACAAGCAAAATGCAAAAGGACAGATAAAATTACGAAATAATTGTTTACAATGAATTTATTATTCTTTATTTTTTTACATATTTGATATACTCGACAATATAAACCACGTATTTTCATTACGAGATAAATGGTTTTTGACCATTCCATTATTCTTCTATAAAAGACTTACTTAACATTTACTGATATACGATGAATTTAATAACTCGAATAGGTATCGCTCGTTGCATAACTTGTTATTATCAAATTCAATTTGAACATCAAAAGATCTTTCTCTAAATAATGATTTTCATTTACACTTTGTTTTCGAGGTATCAGTGCAACTGAACGTTATATTAAATACAAACTTGATAGCAGAACACGATGGTCACCCCTGATATTGTTAAAAATATTTATCGCAATGTTTGTCTTTACGAAACATCAGGCTTTTCGGATTTTCATCATCTTTCAGTCATTTTTTGTATAATAAATGTTAACGATAATATATATACTTTAATGAAATCTATCTGATGTAAACAAATAAAATTAATTCAATCAAACTTGATTCTAATATGAACAACTGAAAGTATGTAAATTAATAAATTGGATGATAAAAACGAGAGAAGAAGATATTTAAATATTGAAATCTAGTGTCATTGACAATAGCGATCGTTTCATACACATTTTTGTTTTATTCTTGTAACATGTGTATCGTAAGTGCAGAGTTTTCATATCTGTTCGTTAAATTGATTCAGTCTGTAAAGTTGATTCTTTAATCCTTTTATACAGAAAAGTTACTTTACCTTTTACACTGAAAAAACAGATATAAATAAAATACTTAATATGCACTTGTTACAAACAATATTCTTCTTATAATTGTCTATATACAACAATAAGATAACCTTTCTTAGAAATTCTTCGCAATGTGAAGAGGACCTTTTTTCTCAAAATTTCATATTTTCAAACAGTCTTAACATAGACACCTCTATGCATATTTACAATTATAAACTTTTTATTATGAAATGGACTAGAGCTTCTTTATGGTATACGTCATTTCTCAAAGAACATAATTTTACAACTAATCAATCTTTATTATCGATTCTATCATAAAATCTAGGATAGGATGCTCAAAATTATTGCTAATATTATTTTGCATTTGGGTTTATATTTACTAAGGAATCAATCTTATTAGTGCAAATTTGACTTGACATTTTAGTTTTTTCCTTTTTTTAGAATTACTTTATTTTCTATTACAAGATAAAATGTCATATCTATTATTACAAAGATTCAAAACATTTATTTTTTAAGTTTTCTTTAAAAAAGGTAAACTTAGATAATGCATCAAATTTCTTCGGAATAAAGACAGTAAATTTAGATTCGATTATATTAAAAATTTAAATCATATCAGTTATAATTGACATTTTATCTTAAGTAAAAATTTGGTTCATATTATTTATCGATTTTTGAAGCTGCAGTGTGAATATGTTTCTTTTTTTTTTATATGAAAACATTGACTGTACATTTAAGGTTTTTTAAATATTGTTTGTAGAATTGACGGTTTTTTTATTTAGCGTTTCAAAAATTAAGGCAACTCATGTACTCTAAAAAGATAGCAAATACTTTATAAAATCTAATATCATATTATCTATCGTTTGAACTGCAGTGCTGTTATTATGTTATTCAAATACTCCAGAATCGACAATAAACTCCATTTCATATTAATGCAAATTTTATTTTAGATCTTTCATTAATTGAATTCATAATTGTTAACAAAATTATCCCTGAGTATACGTTCATAGTATTTCATAGATAAAAATTAAGTATGAAATAATATGAATGTTGCAACAGGAATTTCACTGTAATAGTATGTTATTTTATAATATTCTACTTAAGAATCCCTATGAAATATTATAAATAATTTTGAAACATTATAGAAAATATTTTATTTATGAATTAATATGAAAAATCTCAATGAAAACTTTTTTCAATCGAGATTTTCCATATTAATTCATAAATAAAATATTTTTTTATAATGTTTCAAAGTTTTTTATAATATTTCATAGGGATTCTTTAGTAGAATATTATGAAATAACATACTATTACTGTGAAATTCCTGTTGCAACATTCATATTATTTCATACTTAATTTTTATCTATGAAATCCTATGAACGTATACTCAGGGTATACACAATCATGTTTTAGATTATTATTAAATTAATTTTTTATTAGTAACTCAAAATATCAGCAAAATTATTAATTACGCATAATTGTTAAATTAATATTATTTATCGATTACAAAAAATAGACAAAATTAAATTTCAATCAATAAATATAAATAATGTATTTACACCGCATGTTTTTGGCATTATTTAGCGCCTGCGCTTCGTATTTTTACAGTACTTTATGGAAAACTAATTGAAAAAAGTCAATTATTAGCGTTTTAAAGAAAGTTAAATAAAAAGATGTTATACATTTTAAAGAAGAATTTTGAAAATAACAGCAGATAATAAAAAAAATTGTTCTTAGACAAAAATTATTACAAATATATAATTTTTGTAACTCGGTCGCAAAAACAGCTACTTTCCAGACGCAAAACAGTCGCGAAAGTGATCGGTGCCCGGACTGGTTTGCGTCCGGAAAGCAGCGTTTTCCCGTCCTCGTTACAAAAAATATCGTACGTTACTTGGCAGAAAAGTAGTCCTTACCCAGACTCGTAAGTTGGCACTCGGCTTCGCCTCGTGCAACTTACTCGGTCCGGAAAAGGACTACTTTCCTGCCTAGTGACGTAATATACTACTATTGTTTATTTATCCATTTTATAATAACATGATTTTCATTTTTTATTATTTTCCAATATACTTTTTTAGTTCATATTTCGTTTAGTGTGTTTTGTTCATACATTTGTTACATATTAAAACAGCATATGTACAAAGTTAAAATTTAAATTCCTTTTAGCGTTAACAAGAAAGGTCAAAATTTTGATAAATATATTTGTCAAATATCCATCTTTCATCTTTTTTAGTTTATTAATCAACTGAACGACATTCATCGTTTGGCATAATGCAGAAAAAAATTGTACACAGATTGTACGTAGATTAATAGCTACGAAAGTTCGCTAACACACAAAACAATGTAAACCAGTTGTTAAAAAATATAACAAAATTAATTCGCACACTTTGTATTCTCATACATATACGAAAAACCGTATAAAACGTTCCTTTTATATTTATATATATATACAATAAATCACTCAGTCGAAATTGCAATCAATTTATTGTCATAGAAAGTATTTTACTATAACACCTGACTGTTCATAAATATCATAATTAATTAATGTCAAAACAAAGATTGAATTAAATACACGAATAAATACTTTACATTCATCATAATAATTCGACGTGATTTCATTCATATTAAAATCATATTTACAGTTGGATCCTGCCCAATAGAACATGCAGTGTTGTGTGTGTGTATGTGTGTGTGTGTCATTTGGCAAAAGATTAGTATTAAAATTGAATTTGAATTTGATTACTGATATATGTACAGCATATCTTGTTTGACTTATGCATTCAAATGTACAGGTCAATTTGCCTGGCAATCACTTTGAATGTAAAACTTTGCGAAATATTTCGAGCAATGTCTAACAAAGAAACGATGACAAAAGAATGCAAAGTAGAAAGAGCATGATTAAAGCTCGAGAATTTTACACAAAAGGTGCTACGAAGCTTACTTTTTTTTTCTTTTTTTTTTTCGTTTGACAAAACTCTTGTGATATTTCATTCGGCGAGTACTTCACTGGAGAAATTAAGTAGTACGAGTGACTAGAAAAAATTGCTCATGCATATGAACAAATATCATATCATATGATCATTATCTACACTAAGTTAGCATACAATTTTTACGATCAAACTTTATCCTTATGCGAATGATTGATTATTATATTTACAACTTTCGCAAAAATAATGCTTCGAATGTTGTTTTTTGTAAATGAATTTCTTAATAGCGAAAATGTTTCATTTAGTTGAGGCCTTTAAGAGTTAGTTTCGCAATTTAAAATTATCTGTCGAATAGACAATATTAACTAATCACAAAAACTCAAATATATACAACAAATGAATTAATTACTGAGCAGCTATATTTTTTATATTAATTTTATTAATATCTATCTAACGATAATTTAAATAACTCAGTTATAAGTTTAAAATATTTAAAAGTTTAAATGTTATTAATGTACTAAAATTATGCTTTTTACATCCACATTGGTGTAAAGACTTATTCAGTTCTTATGCATTTTGAAGATTAAAATGCTTTTCTGATTAGCGCAACAGCACTTAAACTTTTGTACAACACTGCATATCTTGTTAATAAAAATTCATCTTAATTTTTTTTTATTGTTATTTTTGTCTTTTTAATTTCACGATCGGTTTTAAAGAATGTTGCAGAAACACTATTTAAATACACGATATATAACTTTATATACAAGCCTTTACATAATAAATACTGTTTAACGTAGTATATAATACTATTTTACAAATTCGTGAATGAAATTCGACGAAATCAAAATTGAAAGACGAAAAGAAAATACCTTTCAATAAATACAACACGAAGAACCAAAATTGTACATTGCGCCATTCATCATCGGTTTGAAAGTTAAGTCGATCATAAAACTGTGTTGAATTTGATTTTATCAATATAAATTATAATTATTCGAACAAAATTGAGTTTTCCTGTTTAATTACTTCTTGTGAATTGTTAAGAACGCGACAGAACAAAGCTAATTTTGAATTGTCATTAAATGACAATTTGGTGAAAAAGTTGTAGTTTTATGATGGAGTCAACTTATGTGCATAGATTTACATAGATTTGTTATAAATTGTCCCTTTGTGCAAAACGAGTCTACAACGACGAACAAACATTTATTCTCATTTTGTCTATAATCATTTTCTCGTAAATATGACTTAATTGATTTCATTGACTATTAAAAAGAATTGATTTCAAACGTCGGTGGATCGACTGAAGGGCGCATTAGCATCGTCGGATTGTGATAATTTTCGTTCTCGCTTATTGAAAAGACTGCCTAAAAATGATGGCTGTTGGGCGAGGGTCTTATTTTGACCCAACCCCGTGTGTATCTGTCCTGGATGCTTCGCGCCTTGGCTCATCGAGCTGGCGGAAGTTGACTGAAACGATATCGACATACCGCTATCAAGGGACCCCACACTACCGCGTCTCTGTGGTTTCTCTCCGGCGACTGTAAGTGCATAAATGTAATGGTCAGTACCAAAGATTTCAATCACTTATAGATAAACAGGATACCAAATGTCCATAAGCCCCGAGAATTATAACTAACTACGGTTCTAGATAAAACAAAAATTGCAGTCTATTTCATTCAAAATGTTTATGATATTTTATAATAAAAGTTTTACGATATTTTTGTACTGTAAAACTCATATTTTGAATAAAATGATTGTTAATTTTCATGTTGAAGTAACGGATTTACCAAAGTTGCAAAATTTTCATAAAAAAATAAATAAATCAATAGATTATAATTTGCATTTATAATTTAGATACATTTGAATAATATATTTCGTAAGCACTTAAAAAATCAATGATTTATGTGAATATAAAATTGGTATTATGAAATAAAAAGAAAAAAAAAATTTAAAAAGTTTTAATATAAAATTTCAAAATTGTATATATTAAATATTAAAAATACAAAAATAAAATTAATAAAGTAATGCAAAATAAAATTTAAAATCCATTTCTTTTTCAATACAAAAGTTTCGCATACTAAAAATTTAGCAACTGCGTATTCATGCATATTGAATAACAAAACCAGGGGGTGTTGTGTAGAGGTTTTTTTTTATATAATACAAAGGAGGACGTCATGTGTGAACTTGATAGAACTGCAGTCAGAAATATAAACTTCATCTTTTCTGATTACATTTCTTTCAGTACAGAAAGTTTTAGTTAGAAATAAACGGAGGCATTTCTGTTCATCTATAGCTAACAAGATCTTTGGTCAGTGTTTTGGTAAGGTAAAGTGATCTCTGTGTTTGTGTTCAAGACGTATACATACATTATTTCTAACAAAAAAACTTGAATTTTGTAATTAACTGGGGAATGGGTGGAGGGGGAGGGGGGGAAGATAAATGCATATGACGAAGTTCGATTCAAGTTGTGCAATGGGAATGCTATGTTGGCTTTGGTAAGTCAGCTATAATTATTATACCTTATGAATATTATACGAAGCTTTTTGTAATGATTAAAAATCTACTGATTTTTAATTTGAATTTTTTATTTAATTAGAAATAATTTATAAATAAAGAAACAAAATTTTAACATATATATTTAATTAAATATAATTGATATGAAATATGTAATATATAAGATTTAACAAGTTTATAATTAACATAACAAATAAATAAACAAATAAATATGTTTATATAATAATTTAAAATAAAAAATTCAAATGACATAAAAGCAACGTGACGAAAGGAAAAGTAATCTACATGTCTAAATGATATGAGAAAGAAGGGCGATCTGATATATATATATTATAACGAAAAATCGAGCAACGTTTGGATGAACGACGAACGTCGCGTGGAGGATCAGACCTCGTGCAACGGAAAGTTGTTGGATTCGAAGAAGAGATTCTTACATTGCTCGTGAATATCGAGGAGTGAGTTGCTGAGAGCGGAGCGTTTAAGTTGGGGGTCGATATCAACGACATCGGAGCGTTCGGAACATGGTCCAGGACAGGGGCAGACTTCAACGTCTGCAACTCCGGAGTCGCGATTCTCCGCGCCGCCGCGAGTCCCTCGACTGCTCTTCTGTCGTTCGAGTTCCGTCTCGATTCTCAGAGTCTCCATCTCGTCCATTTCGCTGATCGACTCACGCAAGTCTTCGGCAAATTTACACCTATCGTGTTCATTACGTGCATTGAACGTCACCAACACTTTGCTGTCCACACGTTGAGATAATCGAATTCCATACGCATAATCTGCAATGTTCATTCAATTGTTATTATATCAGTTTTTTTTTTAATATTTATTGTTGTAACAAAAGTCCATAATGTAATATGATTAGTGTAATAAATTAGTTAATATTTGATTGGTGTTATTTGAAGTTCAAAATGATATTACTGAAACAGATTCAATTTTAAAGATATTTTTACTTTCTCGTTTGAAATAACAAGTTTTCTATTTAAAAGATAGGTATGAATATTACGTTGACCTTTCGATCAATAACAGTTTAATCTCTGGAGAAACCCTTACGGAAAAATACTACAGAAGTTAATAGTGACTACAAACATTTGTGTAGTTTTGCCCAATTTACCACAAAAATACTAATGTTACTTTAAAAAAAATATGTAGTAACTACAGATGTCTGTAGTATTTTTCGCTAAGGGAAGAGGAGTAAATTTTCAGCGAGAATGTTAAATATTGTATTTCATTTAATAGCACGCTAATTTAACGATGTATAATATATAAAGTCATTAATTATTATAATTGCAAAATTATTTAATTTTAATTTGCGATGCCACTTTTTCATGATTAACTGATAAATGAATTTAATGTTAATTATTGAATTATTTAATATTTTGAAATAAACATGAAAAATAATTGATGTAATATTAAGTTATAATTCTAGTGTAGGCATATTTGATTTTTTTTACATAAATTTGTAATTAAAAAATACATTTATAAATTATTATATGAAATATAAAATAACTTACGGGGAACTTCAAAAAGAGTAACAACCATGCCGCAAAGTGGGAAACTCTGTCTGAAGGTATACGTAACGCTGTTTTTCTTCTTGCTAAGAATTTTTGTAACTACCAAAAGATCATTAAAAAGAAAGACTTCTCGTTGATGAACTCCCGGTCGTTCCTTTTTATGTATATCCGGTATTTCATATAATCTGCAGTAACACACCAATCTACGGTGTGGTAACGCCATGTTGGGCTTTTTACCGACAATTGTTGCTTGTACCTTCATCACTTGGGTGACATGGTCGGAGCCGGGCTTAAATTCGTTTGCCTTGACACGTTCGTAGATGCCAGTAAGAATGTCCTTGTCGATATCCCCGCAGTCGTCAATGCCACGTAAATTCTTGATAAAATCCTCCAAGCGCATGCGTCGTTCTGGTTTCAGGTTTGGCGTATGCAGATCGGTATTGAGCATGATAATTGCAAATGCGAGCACGAAAATCGTATCTGCTGAGCGCAACCGGGAAATCACGTCCGGATTGCACTGACAGTACCGTTGACTGAACACTTCCATCAAGCGTTCAATCTTCTGCGCCTCGCCAGGCATCCGGAAGTACGCCTGGAATTTTCGTAGAGCGACGTCCACTTGCATACCCGACAAGTCCAATTCATGAGTGAAGCATCTACAAAATTATCCCTTTTATTTAATTTGTTATTTTCTAACATATTTCACAAATATTTAAATGAACATTGCAAGTATTTATTTTTAAACACAGATTTAACTTGTATACTTGTTTATCTTATTTTTGAGATTTCATCTTTTAATAGTTGATCATTTATATACAAATGACGATGAAATTAAAAATATAAATACAAGAAGGGAAAGTAAATTGTAAGTCAAGAAGAACACGAAAGATTTTTTATGATTATTTTCAAGAATCATGACATCGAAGAAAAAAGCTGTAAATTTTGTTCTTGAAAAGACATTTTTTCTCTCTTGTAACAATGTATTAGAAACGGCTACCGGTCGTTCATTGTACTTGGACGGTTGCACCGATCATGTACATTCAACTATATTGGATAAAAGAAATACTAATAGTAAAAGTTAAATCGCACTGTTTATACACCTAAGAACGTTACTTTTCTAATGTCTCTTTTCCGCTTTCTCTTAGTTTCAATTGTGCAGTAACTTAAGGTTTATTATTTCTCATTTTTTATATTCACCGAAAACATGTTATACGTGTATTAATCTTTTTTTTTTTTAATTTTAAACAGTAATTTTAATTTGAATTAAACTAGTTAAATCCTACTTCAATTGCTCAAAAATTTATTTAAGTAATCAAACAATTAATTAACACTTTTGGGAATAAATAATGAGGAATGATATTTGTGAAATGATATTCTAAAAAACATTGACAACTATGAGAGACGTTTATTATTTATTTTTTTTAGTTTTAATTTTGAAATTATTTTACTTTTGCAACAAGTAAGTTTTGAGTAAATAAATTACAATAATATTTTGTTGACGATTATTAATATATTTATTGACTTTAATGATTCCGTTAATAAAATTAGCAGTAATACTTAGCATGAAAAATAAAATAA
Source organism: Gryon sp. ZL-2020 (assembly GCA_022817425.1). Lineage (NCBI taxonomy): Eukaryota > Metazoa > Arthropoda > Insecta > Hymenoptera > Scelionidae > Gryon > Gryon sp. ZL-2020. The sequence continues at coordinate 4,361 of JABFPJ010003084.1, read as the reverse complement.
ATAAAATGGTAGTTTAAGAATTACTTTTAAAAACGCAGTATCATTGATTAATTAATTAAATACGTATTCATTGTAAATGTACACACAGACATAATATAAAAGTTTGATAAAAATGGTATAATTTGCTGAGTTACAAAGCGTATGAAGTTGTAACATATCTATGTTACAACTTCATGTATGTTATTTGTATTATATATGTTACAACTATCGTAAATATGTTTGCATGAAATTATACTAATTTTGCATTTTTAATTGATGAAATTCGTATTTATACATTATGAATTATTATGGATCATATACAGTCATACTTATTTTAAATTCCAACAATTATATATTTTCTATCGCATGTTTCATAGTAATTTATAATGAACATTAATTTATAACATTACTAATTACCGTTACAATTATTACAAACGTTCAAATACTACTTTTCTTCTTTCATTTCAATAAATTTTGCTCTAAAAGTTGTAGTTTGTCCTTAAACAAGAATCAGAATTGCTGATCAAGATATTGCGCGATTTAAAACTTACTCTAATACTGCCATATTGAATGAATTCTGCAGATTGCCAAGATACTCTCCGATCATTTGCTTGGACAGACCCTTTCTGCTGATGAGAAATCGCGCGACTCCCTGCGGACTATTTTCAAGGAATCCTCGTCTGATGAGGTAGTTGATACCTCGCTCGGGCTTTTTGTTGAAGAGATTAAGCCCAACGCGATATTGTCGTTTTCGCACCGTTTCGGACACCTTGTAACTGGTTTGGGATATTGCCTCGGTGTGGTCTATCATAGGAAGCTGGTAACCAGAACTCGCGTGCGAGTGGCCCAGCTCCTTTACGCTATTCATCATGTTGCCGGTTTCATTCGCGTGTCCGCAATCCTGATGCTCCGGCGAGCTCGACTGCAAAGTAGAAAGTCATTAATGTACATTTTTAATTTTGTTTCATTTTCTGTTTCGTTTTTTTTCTCTCTCGTCTTAAATATATGTACGTATTAAACGTGTTCTCTGATAACACGATCGACATTTTCTATCTGACTCTCACTTGACTCTCAGTTTCTAAGTTGCAAATTAAATTTCTGGTTAACCAATACGGAAGGTGAAACTTTATAGATTGACTGTCAGGAAGATGTTTCGCTTTCGTTTGGATCATATTTTTATTCAACTGCATTAAAAATGCAAAATGTCTTTCTTTTTTTAAGTTTAAATTTGCAGGTTAAAAACTAATTACAAAAATTACATACCTTTAATAAAAAAGTAAATCGACTAATTTCCCGAAAAGGAAAGAATTTGTAAAAGAGTTCAACAAGTAACAGACAGTTAATTTGTTCGTGCAGTTTGTTCATCTCATTTGATTAGTCAATCTCAAACTAAAATGGAAAGTTTGCTTTGATGTAGAGTAACCAAAACCAACGTTGATAATGATTAATGATGCTAATTAAGAAAATATTAACTGCTACTTTTATTTAACAGTTTGATAAGATAAATAAAAATGATTGCATACTTATTGAAAAATATTTACAAGACGGATGTCAATATCAGTTTTCCTTTTTTTTGTACTGCACTGTTGAAAAACAATTATTACGTGACTCAAGAAATGATCAGACAAATGTTCTCGTTTATTTATTTGTTTTATTCCTTTTTTTTTCCCAATCGTATTATTTTGCACAGCAAACAATTTTCTTTTACGCTATCAAAGCAAGTGATTTTAAGTAAGAGATTGATGGCTTTATTCGTTATGCATATTAGTTGAATAGCTATTTGTAAGAACAGACAATTTCACTATTAATATTGGAGCAGGAAGAAGTAATATGCGAATTATAATTTATTGTGTATCGTGTAATGCACCTTAATTACAGTAATGTATGGCAATTCGATCAAGTTCTGCCATGCTCGCAAAACAGGTTTTAATAAATAGTATTGTGATTTAATGTACATCTGGCATGGGGATTTGTAACTCAGTCTTATTTTATAAATTCATTTAATCATTTTAAGTATATTGTTTTCCTGTAATTTAATCGAAAGTACCAAATAATTTGGTACTTTCATTTTAAAACAATTTTTTCTCAATATTTTAATAGTTTTCTTTTATTTACTTTGTAATTAGAATTAAGATGTAGTACGAGTATTTATCAAATCATGATTGACGGTAACATTTTTAATGAGAATGAGATGTAATTTGATAAAAAAAGATACATCCTTTCGTAGCTTATTCCTTTGTTTCGTGTAAGTTCACACACAATTTACTTTGTATATAAAGATTTAATTGCCATTATTTGTTTGTTTTATGAATATAATGTTTCAGTCTGTAAAAGTTAATTTTCATTACTTCATTTAATGTGTTCCAATGTAGATCTAAAATCAAGGAGAAAATTGTTGTTGCTTTTACAAGTAAATCCATAGCAAACACTGGCTCTGTATTTTTGTTCATCAGTTAATAAAATACAAAGTATAATTACAACGATATTTCGTGCATTATGAATTGATTTTCATTGACTAGATAAACATGTTTCAAATGCGATAAGTCCAAATGCGTAGAAAGGATTCGCTTGGCCTTGCTAATCTTTTTATAGTGGAATCCCATTGCGCCGTTCAAATGCAATATCTAAATACGGCTGCAACGAGTCATTGAATAGTCGAGTCTCGTGCGAGGACATTGTTTTGCTATCAAAGCGCGATAAGGGGCCACAGCATGTTGAATAAGACAAACAGAGATAGCAGAACATCGGCACTCACGATGGCTTTGTGCTTCCAAACTGGTGATCCCCGTTGCGCATCTCCCTCGGAGCTTTCGCAGTTGGTGGAATCGCTGCCGGAGCTTTGGACCGAGCTGAGACTACCGTTTTCGACGCTTTTGCTAAGTCCATTGTGACGTGGTTCCATTGATCTCGAGGTTATCGACGAGGTTCTCTTTGGCACCTCCGGCGGTACCTTTTTGCCGCTGGAGCCACGTGATCGTCCGCCGGAGCCAAACTGTGATGCATTGCTCCAGTTTTGCGACAGCGACGTCTGCAAATTGTGCGGCGTTGAGGGCGACGTGCAGGGAGTTCTGTGCGCGTCCCGTGACGGGGTCTCTTGTCTGATTCCGCACAGAGCTTCCTGCAAAAAGGCCCAAAGAACACTTATTTAATATAATTTCACATTTTTCACATTTACGTAAAATTCAATTTAAAATGTGAAATGAAGGAGAAATAAAGTAAGAGATTTTTTGTTTAATTGCAGAGGGAAAATGAAAAGAAATTATGCAACTAATTATTTATGTTAGAGTAATTGAAAAGCAGAAGTGAAAAAACAAAAGTTAGATTTAATAGAAAAAGTGGTTTTATCAGTGTAATGTTGCGAATATTTTTCTCTTGATATATCTTTAAAATGTCATCGAATTTTTAATAGAAATAATGAATGAAACCTTGTTTTTCCTTTTCGTAAAATGTTCGAAGTTCTGTTTAAAGTTAATGAAATTTCATTAAAAGCTAACTACATTTGCCATTCTAATACATTGCTCGAAAAAGAGGAATTTGAACAATCATACTTTTACTTTCACTATTGAATACTGTCAGACTATTTTACAAAGTGGAGTGAATGGATTGAATAATTATATGTTACTTAACATCCTGTTGTTTTTAATAAACATTAACATAATGTGCTTTAATTATAATTTATTATTGAATTCTTTTTTATATAAGTTTAATCAATTTTGAGTAATTCAAAAATGTGTTCCGTTTTGATAAAAATACTTTAATTTATTCATTACCGTCTTATTATTATCATACTGATTTTAGTGTATTATGAAATTTGTTAACTTGCTGTTAAGATTTATATTATCATAGTAATTGACAGATATTAAATCTGGAGATATATAATAATTCAAGTATTTTTATTTAATTTTTAGATGAAAAAACTTTTACCAGTATAGACAATATTGCAGTATTTTTTCCACAATATAAACAACTTATAATAAATATCTGAATAATTGAATGCGAAAAATTTGAAATTATAATTTCAGTTTTCAACGTTTTATAATAATAGAATATATAATAGAATACAATTCGATTTCCAAATACAATTACAGCTTTTATTGACTACAATAATTTTATTTATTTTACGTAATGCACTAAAATGAAAGAATATTTTATTTCTCTTAGTTTGCATTTTAAAATTAAACCCGTTTTAATCAATAACTGCGTCGGAAAAGTTTTGATATAATTTTCCTTCTGAATAAATGATTTTATCTAAATAAACATTTTAATTACATCATCAAATTGTTTGATCAAGTTGTCAAATGTATATTAATATTTATTATTAAACTGTAATTTCTTCTTCAATAAATAAAATTTAATAGCTGTGTTTTCTTTTTTATATTTTA
>JABFPJ010003083.1:0-17191 GCA_022817425.1 Gryon sp. ZL-2020 | reverse complement strand
AATATATTTTAATAATGTCATTAATTTCTTAACCTTCAAAAAAATAATCAATTTCTAAAAATTCATTTGAAGCAATATTTAAATTATATTTTTATTTAACAATTATTATAAAATTAACATTTATATTATATTAAAAACAAATTTATTTGATATTTGTTTATACAATTATCATTAATATTTTACTGATATAAACATTATTCGACAATTTGAATTATACAGTTATTAACATTGAATTAAAAGTTTTCATATCATTTCGAGTTATTTAACTGAAATTACGTTTTATTTTGCATATATATATTTTTAAATTTATTTTACTTTTATTAATAAAACAAAAATGTTTAAACGTAATCAAGATAACATAATTAACTTTTTATTTATTTCATATTGTAACGCCTGGTTGTATTTTTGGGTGTAAATTTTATAATGATACTCGTGGTGATTTCTTTTGACTGCCGTCTTTATTGGAGGCAGGCTCCTCCTTACAATATTCCGACGTGTGTTTGTGTTTTTTTGGAGGCAGTTACCTCACTGATAAGGGACTTATAGTCCCCATAAAAATAGGCGCTACTACATTTTTACGTGAATAAAACTAGACGGGGAAGAAATGACCGACTGATTGCCTTGATTGAAATGACTTAGGTGTCTCAACTGAACTGAACTGAACTGTTGCCGAATGAAGAATCTCTCTTTTAAAGGCAAAATGAATACATTAAGATTTGCACCGTGTGAATAAAACAACGACAATGGCAAAACTGTCATCAAAGCACTATCAGCGAGACGACTCATTTCAAGAATGTATCAGTTTAACGCAACGGTGGCAAAACTGTAACGGACAGTTTTGACCGTTGATCGTGAGAAAGAGAAAAATTCTAAATTAAAATATTAGATGCTATAACATATCGAAATATCGGGACGTTACAATATTATGCATTTTCAAATAAAAAATTTTAATTTCATAAAAATAATAATTTTTATATTTATTAATAAAACAATTTAAAAAAATATTCACACGTTTATCTGACTTCAAATATTATCTTAAATATATTAATTCAAATAGCGTCTAACCAATGAACGCGTGCGTAAAAGCTATAGAGTGGGAGAACATGGCCGGGTAACGTTGGATATTTGCGTGAGTGAAATATGGATAGCTTTGAGGGGGGATAATTTCGAAACTAGGAAAGGTTTGAGTGTATTTGATCTCGAAAATATCTAATGTGTTTATTTATTTAATAAATATTTTGCCCAATTAATAATATTTTTATGCAAAATTTCTTGCACGTTCATTAATTATTATAAATTTAAACTATTTATAAATATTCGTATTTAAACAAATATTTTTTTTTTCAACAAATTTTTCATTTTCGATTATCTTCTTATAACTTTTATAATTTTTGTAGATATAAAAAATTGATCACATTCTTATTTTTAACAATAACATTATTTTTTTTTAATTTAACAATTTTTAATTTCACAAAATTTTTGTCAATGAAGAAACGGAGAGGCCAATTCAGAAACCTTTATTCTTAGAACTTGTCATTGTTCTCAATGTATGTATTTGTATATATTTATATGTATGAATAAGAAATAAACGGCCAATTTGACAATTTCTGTGTCGAAAAACACATATTAATAAACATTTATTATTTAAAATTTGTAGTTTGTTAAAGTCAAGATTAAACAAAAGTCAACTTGGATATACTGGAAGACATTTTACGGCCAGTATCAATTAAAAGCATTGTAAAAATATATAATGAATAAATAACAACAATGTAATTAAAAACAGAAATATGATGTAGAGAAAAACAGTGATACAAGAAATATTAAAGTATATGAAAACATTTATGTTGCATGTATCAGACAAACAACAAAGACTGGCTTTGTTAAAAAAAATATCAGAATTTAGCCAAAATTAAAATCTTGCAAATCATAGACATACAAAATCCCAAATAAAAAACAGTAAAATATCTTAACAGGTCATATTAAAATTGAAGAATCTGAAATTTGAAAATTAAAAAAAAACAATTTAAAAGAAATACTTTAAATTGTATTGAAAGTATAATAAATACTTATAATAGTCGCGAAGAAATCCCATTGTTTAATTGTTTTGATTGAAGTAATAAATTGCGAGATTTTGATTTGATCCAATTTGATATAATTGGATAAAATGTTGATATTATTTTCACAAATCGGAATTTAAAAGTTTATTATTTGTTTTGATGCAAGTTTACGTTATCTTGGCGTTTTCTTTGCTAAAAAATTCATGATTTAAAATTATTAATAAAAGTACAATATCATGATAATATTAACAATTTTAATTCTTGTTAAAGTCTTGTTAATGTTTATCTCTAAACTTTACTATACCGAGTTTTCCTATTTTTATTTCAATCTATAATTAACTTTAAAAATATTTTTATAAATATTCTTATTCATACATAAATAAATATAAATTATTGTAATTGATAAATGATAGGAAATTAAGACTAGAAGTAATATCAGCGCAGCTCAATGACAAATAGTCTTTATTAATACAATGTCACGTTTTTATGTTAATATATACTATATAATCAAGAAAGAATTATACGAAACAAAATATTCATGTACTAATTTTATCGAGCCATTTGTTCATTATATTATTTTAATTTTGCGTTATTAATTTTTATAATATTTTGGAAACGTTTGATTTTGATGTATTTATTAATACAGCATTCCACATTCATAAATTATTTAATTAACCAAAACCGGGCATTTGAAGTAGCTTAATTAATCATGAAAACACAAATTTATCGGGGAAAAACTATGTAATTGAATAAATTATTGCATTGCTGAACCAAAATTTTAAATACAAAGTATACATCTACCAAAAAGAACTGATATACTCGGTGTACTCAATGCGTTTAAGCAAGCTATCTTCTTAATACAAAAAAATTTCTTCTCATCACGTGGAGCTGACAATTTTGTCATTAAATAAATGATATTTTTATTATATAATTGAAAGATGCGATGAACATTATTTTCATATTTATTGAATTTTATAATTAACTCTTTAAAGCACTTTGTCACAATAATTTTGTTTAATAAATTTTCTTTAAAATAAACATATGAACAGGAAATATGATATATGTTTCGATATATCGCTAACAAACAAAATAAGTTTGATATGTTACAGAAATTGTGTTTTTAAAGAAAAATATTGTTTAAAATATAAAAACTCCTTAAAAATTAACTTCAGTCAAGTGTTATTGAGAAATGACGTTGTGCTTTAAAGGATCAATTTGTAATAAAAATCACGAAATATTTTTATATGAATGCATGTTTATGTGTATGAAACTTTTTTTCTCTTATACATGCAACAAAAACAAAAAAATGGTATATAGACTTTATTTTAAACTGTTACTTTCTTGTAATAACTGACCTCAGAAGACATATTCTTTATCAAATTAAAATAATATTTCATTTTTAATGAAAAAGAGATTCTTCATATTTTGAAAGTACTTTTTTCTATATTTATTAAGATTTTAAATAAACACTTTATATATGTTTTCTGAGGTTTGTCTCTCCGAATTTATGAAAGAATGAAGCTGTAAATTTCGTCTGAGTGTACAGTTAATTTAAGGTTCTTATAATGTGTCATAGTAACATTTCAAGAATCATAATAACTACTCAATATAATATCAACAAATTTTGTGATTATCTTCTTCTTATTTAGTTACAATATCGTCTTGGATGATAAATAATAAACGCGATTTTTAGGCATTTTAAAAGGTGAGTCAAAAGAGTTAAAATATGCTTCTTCATATACAATTAAATAAAATATTTCTTTGGATTCAATTTGAATTCTCAAAAAGAAAAATCACTTAATTGCACAAGATATCATTTTTATATACGATGTTGACAAGTTACAAGTATAATATATTTACAATGTATTTTGTACGACAAGTAATGATCCAATTCCTATCTAGATTATTAGTTATTTTGTAAAGCAAGTATATATAACAAATGTATATATACAAGCGTTGCTTAAATACATTAGGAACATGTTGGGAGACATTTCTAAACGTGAATAATACCGATTATATTACATTAACGTGAAATCGCGAAAGAAATATAATACAAAATAATGTGTGTCTGTAAATATAGGTAGCGAATGTGACTATAAGTACGTAAAGCTCAAAAATATCAGTTGTTTTAAATTCAAGTCATTAAAAACGATAAATGATTGAGTGAGTCAGTGATGTGTGATAGCTGCTGTCTTTAGGTGCACCGAAAATAATACAACAGATAATATCATAACTTGCATGTCATTTCTTCAACTGAATAGTTTTAACTAAAAAAAGTTTTAAATTTATTTTCAAAAACGACGTTTCTTCATAATTCGGATTTCTAATAAACTCTTTCTTATATATTGGCTACAAAAAAGTGAAAAATTTTTAATAAGTTACAAATTATAACATTATTCATATACACGTTCACGTAAAGATACGATAGATATCTAATATATTTGAAATAAGCATGAGAACCAAAATCACGTGAAATTTGTATTTTGAAAATAAGCAAGAGTATGTAAAGTAAATGCATTTATAAAGTAATGCAAGTGTCATATTATCTGCTGTTTTTTTTCGATTGTGTTATTTGCATAGATAATTTATAGTGCATCTACCAGCCAGAATTGTGTCAAATATAATTTCTATGCAATATACGTCATTATAATAACATTATATTATTAGGAAATAATACGATTATATTATAAGTGATTGAATAAATAAAATTAAAAAAAATTATTTATTTTCTTATTTAATTTTAAACAATTAATTAAAATGAATAATACGAATATGATAAAAAAATTGTTTAACCCGGCAATGGCAGCAATGTCTTTAGTGTCTTTGTTTATCAACAAAAATGCCACTTGGTTATCTTTCTCGGTCGGGCTAAATGGCCATACTGTGCCCATGTTATGGTTAATTGCGTTCTAAAACTTTTATAATTTACTTTCAATAACGAAGAAATGATATTATTATTAAAAATGTTCAAATGAACATTCGAACGTTGATTATTTTTCATCATATAGAAAACTTATAAGAATTCGTTGAAAAATCGTTTTTTCAATAATTGCTCAATATATCAATTGCACAAAAGAATTTAATTCCAACTTTAAAAATAACAAATAAACAATTATTCAAAAATAACAAATTTGCTTAATATAAAGAAGCGTGAAATACACAAACAAATTTGTAAATATGATTTTGAATTGTTCATTCACGGTTATTTCTATAGATTTTTCAAGATTTTACTTTAGACTCCACACTTTTTCCAAGTTTCCCAGGATTCCAGGTTCGCTGGCCACCCCAAGTTATTTTGATTTTAAACACTTTATTCTTATATCCAGAATAAAAAAATCTTTAAAATGATGCTTATAAATTTAAAAAAATATTTTTGTTCAAAATTCTATTTTGACTTATAAACATATGTACAATTTAATTCTTATTAGATCACGTATAAATAAGTTTAACTGGCAAACCTCGAACTACAATAGAAGCTGATGTCATGTAATGAACACAAGACCATCTTGAAGATGCCACGGCGCGAAGCATTTCAGGTTCAAATACATGATCAGTTTCCTCTCTGGTACTTTTGAATTCTATAGATGAAAAAATGTAGTTAAGTTAAATTTACTCAACTGATTCAGTTACACAAGTTTCAATAAGTATTCGTATGATTGATTTTTTAACAACGTTTTAATTTAAATTACTCACTAAGTTTTCCTTTAAGCCACAAATTTTCATCAACGTTAGACCATGGTAAGCTTGCTTTTGATTTCAACCATTGACTCAAGAAGTGAACGGTCATTCTATCAGTATCGCCATCTGTTACGGCCCACAACATACCTAATATGCAAGGACTGAAATAATTCAACATATTTAATTAATTAGTTTAATTTAATTATTTTATTTAAGAAAATTAATATCAATGTATTTACCTATATCCAATTAAATATTGATCAGAGTTGCCATGTTGCGGATAAGAACCACCTATAGGTGTTAATGATACACTGGAACAACCAAATAACAGAGCAGTTGCTCGAACACGAATTTTTTCGATCTGCTCACCGGATAAATATTTCATACCATTGCCGTGTCCGTTGAACCTGTTTAAAATATTTTAAATAATTGTAATGGTTACACATAAAATGCTTAAATAATTTAATATTAAATACGTTATATAAAATTGAATTCATTATTTACATTAATATATCGTAATCTTCTAAAGCTTTTCCAAACATTTCTTCATCTGGTGGATAGCCATACACGCCTTTCCAGTCTTTAAGCCAGTAGTCATTAAAAATTTTTAAACGATTTTCCGTACCCGCTAAATCACCAGCAGGATTAACTATAAATGTTCCAAGATTTTCATTCATCTCAATCAATTTACAACCGTTTACTATCGTGTTTTCATGTTCTTTGAATAAAGTATAAGCAATCGACAAGCAAGGCATACGGGTAACTGGTTGATTTTTCAATATTGTTATCATTTCGAAAGGAATATGATCCAGGTGCTGTAACAATAGACACAATTAAAAATACTCGAATAACGTTTGTTAATTATTCGATTATTAGTTAAATTATATATAAACAATTTTGTAAAGAATTTACTTCGTCTATAATCAGCACAACGTTTTTCCGCTTTAAATCTTGGAGCTTGTGAATCTCTTTCAAATATTCGGTCAAAAATGCAACTACTTGTTTTGCCAGTTCAATATGATTTAACAAAGTATATTTGACTGCTCTTGCAATTTCAACCCGAGATAAATACGATGCCCCAAGTGTTATTTTCCTTAACAAATATTTCATTCTTATGGTAATTTCATTTCTGTTAAAAATAAAATCGGCTTTAGATAAAAAAACAATAATTAAGATATTTTAAAAGGAGCTGTAAATAGTCAAGATAATTATAAATTTATAATTAATAATAATTCATGATAATTACGATTTCGAATATTCACGAATCATTTTATCTAACTTCCTTAAAATACTTTTAGCCACTTTAGAGTCTTGGATAAAATCCGCCATAAATAGAATTCTCCATTCTTTTAACCACGCAGATTCTAATTCGTTCATCGCAATCTAAAATATAAAAATAGAATTAGCACTGTGTACTGTAAATAATGTTACAACAACATATTATATCAAGAATCATATTTTCATTAAGATGAATAATTATACCTTCATCTTAGTATTCTGTTTCTCACGTACTGACCAGTACAGCGTTCCGTTGGTATAATTTCTTTTGAAGTCAGATTTAAGATAATACAAAACTGTGCCGATTTCTTTCATAATATCATAATTGTTGTCATTCTTTGGTTTTGGAAGACTGATACAGATTGGATCAGCAGCATTTTTTCCAGTGGGTAGAATGCTTATATGTATTGGTACGGTTTCACGGATATGATGTGACCATGGCAGAAGAAGATCGGTATATTCATAAGTATAAGGTTTATACTTCGCAGTGATTTGAATGATATGCCAATCTGAAATATATAATATCTAAATTAATAATAATTATTATTATATTTACTGTTTAATAATATTATAACATTTATAATATTATAATTAATAATATTATTATTATATTATTAAGTAATAATGTAATAATATAGTAATAAATATTAATATATTAACTATAAAGGATTCACCTTCGGGTAATTCTTGCAATCTGCTAATCATTGTTTTGCCATTCCAGACATCTTCATTTAAATCAAAGTTGACATATGTTGAATGATTATGAGAAACATCATCTTTTTTTAACAAGTCTTGCTTGATTTGTGCTTTTGTGAATCTGTTTATCATTTGCTGTCGCAGATAAGCTGCATGAGATTCAGTTAGATGAGCAATTCCTTCAATTTCACTAGATTCCTGAAAGAAATTATTGCAATATAAAAATGTATTTATACTTCTTTTTAAAATTAATAATAATTTTGTTATTCTCTCAAATTTAATTAATATATTGCAAAATTATTTTTTTACTGATATTAAATATTTTGTTCGAAAAATTAAATAATTAAGAGAAGTAAAAAATAATTAAATAGTTACCATAAAACATCGTAAAGCAGATTTTTTGTTTAAATTCGTATATTCCGTCACATCGGTTACATGTTTCATACTTCGAAGATTCTCTCTGGGATCTTCTATATCTAATTCAGGTAATGGCGTAACATCATTCGAATCTGTACCTTCGACATATGCCCTTTCTTGTTTACATTGTTGCAAAATGTTTTTTGCGAGTTGGTCCAGTTCATATTTCCAACTCATTGTTCTATTTAGAGTATAAGATATTGTGTTGACACGGTCAACTAACAGTTATCAAACGTAAATACTTGTTTGAATTCAAATTTTAAATCCGTTGTCATAGAGAGTAAACAATATTACTTCGAGAGGATCAACCGAAACTATGAAAACTTAGAATGTCAGCATAAAAATTGTACGTAAATGTCGGTCATGTAGTTTTCTACATTATTGACATGACAATCTTTAAAATTATAAATTATAATTCATTTTAAATTATAATTTGAATTATGGTTAAATAAAAAAATTTAATGTATAATAACGTTAGACGAATGTCGCGACATCTATCTTATACAAAACTCCGACATAAAAAAAGATAAAACTAAAATTTATATATAATAAAATAATATAAATTTTTTTTTTTGTATAAATATATGTTTTACAAACATTTATTTGTATTTAAATATTAATTTTGATTTATTATTTTTTAAATGAAAACTGACAATGCCGGAGTTGCGATTTTTCGCCATGGCGGGCTGTTTTTTCTGGCGCTGCTATCGCCGTTCGTCTAGCGTATTAGTTTAATTGCGTTTTCAACTTGAGTTAGATATTTGTTATATTTAAATTGGTAAGTTAAATATAAAAAGGCGGGAATTTATCAATTTCAATCATTTAATCTATAATACATGAAATATGAATACAATAATGTATGTAAATATTAAAATGATTTTGCATATTTATTGTTAATGGCGTACGGCTCAACAGCCGCCATTATTTTACAAAAAAAAAAAAAAAAAAAAAAAAGATTTTGAATAATTATTGTGTATTCACACAGAATCTCATAGCAAATATGTTTTGTTCGTCATTTTATTGTTAGTAGTTTATTAAATAAAATTTACACTGAAATAAAAAGAAATTAAAAAACTGTTTGACATATTGATAATTTTAGTTTGAATTGATTGACTGGCAACCTACTTCAAGTAATGAAAACATGTCAACATGATCAGTCAGAAAATGTTTACCCTGTAAAATATTCAAATTTGCCAAAAAAGGTTAGTTCTGACAGATTTTTTTTAATTTTACTTTGTTTCAGTGTAAATAAAAACGAAAATAATACATGTTATTATTTTTTTTTATTTTTAGTTTAAATTTGATTTTTTTGAAATGATAATAAATCCTGTTAATAAAAACCATTAATCTATATTACAGATGTGCGAATAATTGAGATGTCGATACTTCCGAGCAACTTTGACATATCTGCAGCGGATATTAAAAATTTCGCCTGTAGGTAAGTTTCAAATGACAAAGTGCAAGTACTTGGACAGCAGCTGGAGGATACCCAATGTATGTATTTATCATTCTTTCAAACCTTTTTAAACATTAATTAACTTTAATTATTGCTATATATCTTGGTAAATTAATGATAAATAATCATTTTCATTTTTTCCGAATCTCTACTATATATAGTTACGTTGTATTATGATGTTTTTTAAATATTTTTTTTATGATATATCATTTTAAATGTGTTGCATTATAGCCGCTAGGCAAATAAGAAATTTGTAAAATAATCTCAGATGGTACAATGGGTAATATCTTTATGTATACCATTCTTCACTACTGTAGACATTAATATTATAATATCTGCAAAAGATCGGAAAATTGCAAAATGATTGTTATGGCATTTTACTGGAATATCGTTATCGTTGTGAAGAACTGAAACCTTGGTTCGTTGTTTCTTACTTTTTGTTCAGATAATTCTTTTGATATCATATCTATTGTTCGTGGAATTTCTGAATTATTATTCAAAGATGCATATTTATTTAAAAAAACAATATAAAAAAAAGAAAATAAAATGTTTAAATATGAGTTTGTATAATATTAAAATTCAAATAAATTATATATCATGGGTAATAAATATGCTGAAATAAGAAATCTGTACTTATAACATAACACATAATTTTATTGTCATCTTTTGGTAATGCGATTTATAATAAAACTGACATAAAGGTCGATGTAAAGAGAAAAATTACAGTAATATTTCAACATAACATATGTTAACAGATTTACAGAAAGAAGTTTCAAAAACGGAGCACAAAAATAAATAGCACGAAAAATAAAAGTCAAATTCAACATTTTGATTCCATTGTCAAGAATATTAATGATAAAAGAATGAAAATACGCTAACATGTATAAGGCAATGGAAACATTTTTGTCGCTTTTCCGTTACCTTAAAATTAAGTAGACGCTTATTAAAAAAGAATTAAAGACATTTTGTATTTACAATTTCAATCTTAATCTCAACTTTGTACATAGAAAAGTACACGAAAGTACCTTTTTGTGTATAAAATATAAAATGTTATTTTACAGTTTTGTGTAAAAATATATTCTTATCTATCTAACTATATGTATATGTATATATATGCAGTCAACTCTGTCTTGAGGCGATCTGTCTCGAGGCAAATCATTCTAGATCGTGTCGACAGAAATATTCAGAGTAAAAAGGAGGAGTGATATAGGTGTACCACTACCATAATCAGTTTAGTGGAGAAAATCTATCTTTCTTTCTCTCTCTTCTTCTTGTGGCTATAAATTTCAGTCCCTTCCGTTCACCACTATACAGAGTTGTTTATATATACATATACATAAACTTATTGCTTGCTTTGTCGTTACGTGTAATCATTTTTACAAAATAAATACCTACATATATTCTATACAGTCACAAAATTAATTACGTAATTACTTAGTAATTACAAATCACGAACCAAAGTAAATTCAGAATAAGTGTACATTATCACTCGTTTTTTCCAAAATTGACTAGTTTATATACAACATGCAAAATGTTTCCTAAATTTGAATTTAAATTTCATATTGTCCAATAATACATTTTGGAATTTTGTCTTTTCAAATACTCATTTCATTTCAAATGACCCAAAATACTTTTGACTTATAATAATTAATATATATTTATAAAAATATAACATCAAACAAACATGTCTTATTCATTTCATTTTTGTAATAATTTATTATACAATAAGTCATTTTTTATCGTATTTAAGTTTAATTTCTTTCGTTGATAATCTAATAATCATTAATTAGATTATGAAAGAATTTTGAGATCTTTCAATTAAATAGTGTAACTACGTCAAATTAATATCATCGAATTGAAATAATACAATTTAAATAATTATATTTATATGTGTATATACAAATTTGAAAATGATTCTGTACAAAAGTCGTCGAGCAATTATCATTTATCATTCTGCGGAACTGTTAGTTAAAAAATCGAGCACAACAATCAAGCGCGGTCAGTCTTCGCTAGTTAAAACTAATCCTTCATTGCAACAACTGCGGGCTCCTCCTGCGTGTTGGAGCTCAAAACTGCTTGATAATGGTAACGCATCGTTTGGATGTTGATATTCATCCTTCAGAGCAAATATGGGAAACTTTCATCGCCATCGTCATCTTCAGCCTCGCTAGATTCTTGGCTTGAATGGGGTGTGTCTAGTTGTGGCAGACCAAGGTCCAGATATTCCTAATTGAATTTGGATGAAATTAGATTATACGTTGCCGAAATAAGGTTCAAATAAAATAAATTAATGTTTCGAGATATGATTTCTGATGAATTTAATTTTAACAATGTATATTTTACAATCTATATTGAATTTATATATATTTAATTTAATTATTATTGTAATATTTATAATTATATTAAGTTTATTAGTAAAATTGTATAAAATTTGATGATGATCTTTACCTCATTAGCCGTTATTGTTAATATTCTATCAATTTCCACGACCAATTTACTGAACAGAGGTCGTTCGTTGGGTTGATAGCTCCAGCAGTCACGCATCAACATATATCTGTGTAAACATATGTAAAATTGGTTCTTTTTAATTTAAAATCAAAGAAACAAGTAATAGATAATTCATATGATGAGTGCTCAATTGTCATTTTAGATGATTAAAATGAATTCTGTTAGTGCATAAACTAGATTATTTTTCAACAGATTACACGTCCATGGAACAACATGGTGGTTTATCCATCCTGTGTCCAGTTCTAAGTAACTGGAACAATTTCTCTAACGAAGGTACTGAAGGATATGGGGTTCCTCCTAGTATCATAATTTCCCATAAAAGGATTCCATAAGACTACCTGCCGCATAGACAAAATCATTTTATTGATAAACTGTTTAAAACATATAATATTTTAAGTACAATTTAAATATTTTTCTAAAAACTTGGACATCCGATTGTGTGGTATAAACTCTATGGAACAGAGCTTCTGGTGCCATCCATTTCACGGGTAGCCTTCCATCTGTTGTTTTTCTGTAATAATCATGACAATGAATATCTCTTGCTAATCCAAAGTCCGCAATTTTCAGTACATATTCTTGGCTGACAAGGATATTTCGCGCTGCCAAGTCTCTGTGAATGCATCTTCTACTAGCCAAATATTCCATTCCACGAGCCACTTGATAAGCAAATGATACTAAATCTTTTTGCGTTAATGTTTTCTTTTCTTTAGGCTTCTGATCGATAATCGGTTCATAACCAGAAGATGGTCTGTGATTGCGTAGAAAGTCTCGAAGATTTCCGTAGGGAGCGAATTCAACGACAACAAAAAGAGGTCCATTTTGAGTGCACGCACTCAAAAGGTTGATTATGTTTGTGTGTTTTCCAATCATCTTCATCATCTCCATCTCAGATACAAGATCCATCATTTCTGCGTCAGTATGACCTTCTGAAAATACAAATTTAATCATAAACATAAGTAGAGTTGAAAGCATACAGTTTTTGTAAATATTATATATTATTAATTCTAATTTTGGAACTAACCCTTTAGCATCTTAACTGCCACAATATTTGGAATTCCAGCTTTGTCTGTAGTAGTATGAGCCTTAACGACTTTGCCGAAAGCGCTTTCTCCTAATGTACTTTCCAAAACAAGTTCTTCTCGAGGTAATTCCCAGGCTGTATCCAATGACAGTTCATATTCCGATATCATTCCGCCATTTCCGTTGTCCTCTGTTGAAATAGTGGACTTTTGTTTTTCAATTTTTACGATTGGCATTAATAGTGGCTCTTGAACGTTTTGCTCGCCGGACACTGTCTGCTTTTCTACTATCACTTTTTTCGTCCATTGGGTCACCACTGCGGCTCTGGCGGTTTCAATTGCTAATAGCATCTTCATCTTTTCTCGTTTGAGACGATGGAAGATGTAAATGACAACGACTATACCAACCGCAAAGAAGACAAACAAAACTGCCGCCAGAACATTAATTAGCAAAGCTTGAGGTCTGGCTGTCAATGGAATTCTCTGCTCCTGTTCTTCTTTAATTGCTATTCCACAATTAATAAACGAGTTTAGAAACAAAAAATAAAAGATAAGAGAAAGAAAAGTTGAATAACTTGAAACTTACATTCAACCACTCGAAGATAGGCGCTACTGAAAGTTTCTCTCAAATTGTTTTGCGCAATACAGGTATACCAACCTTCGTCCTTTTCTGTCACGTTGTACAACGTTAATACTTCTGGATTATCTGCAGCACCAGCCTGTAAAAGACGTCATTGTAACAATAGACTTAAAAAAAGTTGCATTTCAATAGTGGTTTCAAATTCAAATTTCATTTTGAATGTTAATTTCAACAAAAGGTATTATACATGTTTGTCATTTTTGAAATCACTAATAAAGGCATACGTTTGTTGTAAAAAACTGTTGTATATTACATTTCATGCAGCAGTAACGATGGATAGACACAAATACAATCATAACAGAAGCAGGACAGCAGAATAAACCAACAATTATACATTCTTAAGTGCATGCAGTTGTATTCCGTAGTTGAACGCCCACCTTGGGATTGGCTCGTGAGCTTTTGCTGTCTTTGTCGAGTGTAAGTAAAGAAGTATGATAGCCACAGTACCATTCTTGATGTCTATGTGCGCCTGATAGTACTTCGCAGAAGAAACTGACGTTGCTTCCAACTAAGACTGTCGTGTTCACAGGAGGCCTCGTTAGAATTGGTTGGTGTTTCAAACCTTCTACAGGAAAAAGACCCAACACCAACATTTGAAAGATTGTATTGTACACACATAATAGTTTGAATAGAGAAATTAAGTTATATTAAGACATAGATTTAGAGGCTTAGTTTATTAAATAATAAAATATTTTTATAATTATATATGTAGGCATATATGTCTTTTGGGCCAAATTGACAATTGTGCCAACCATTAAATGTATATCTATTATGTTATGAATATAGATATACATTTAATGGTTAGCCTAAATGTCATTAGACCCAAATGACATATATCCACATATAAATCTCTTAAGCTTAATAATGTTTCATAATTTTCCTAAAACAATTTGCTATATACAAGGTTATATATGTCAAGTAAAATCTAAAAGATTGAAAATATAATTTATGTACATAGAATATGTTTTTCTGCTTTTTATCAGTGAAATACAAAAATATGAATTATAAGTTTAATTCAAAATTTAACGGAAAAACTAACTTTTCTACTATTATAGCAAGTTTCATATTTCAAAGAATAATTGGAAGTTTAATTTATTTCCGCCACCATATCCTTTAACCATAAGCTAAAATTGTAAAAAAGTATGTATAGTATTAGATTGCCAACACCAGTAGTTGTCTACCCTAATGATGAAACAGTTAAGAAGTCCAAGTTAACCGAAACAATGCACCCAGTATTAACATTTATGAATCCAGGAACCTCCACCAGATTGATTAATCGCAGTTGTACCTGGAGCAACGTTCCTTTCGGCGTATTATTCTGATCTCGTGGGTACTGGTCTACTTTGACCCACTGCATATAAGGTTCTAAATCCGACACGATTGGACATTTAAACGTAACCGTGCTGTTAATCAAAGCCGTGACACTTTTCGGGAAGTCCATGTTGATGTACGGTTTGTGAGGAAACCTCTCTGATGTTCAAGTATAAATAAGATTTCGCATTTCACATTTATTCTTTAATAAAATCAACTTCTTCAACTTCACTTGTTTATCAAAAAATGCTATCATCCAAAAGTTTATTTCCATGGAAATAAACTGTTATTATCTGACAGCCATAACTTGATATAGTGAAACAATAGAACAAATTGTCAACATTGTCAAATGATATCAATTTACGAATTACTTCAACTTTGAAAGTGTGATTAATACAGCCTAAGTAATTGCACACAATGCAAGTGTAATTTCCACTGTCTTGAATTACAATGTCCTCCAATCGTAAGGTCCATTTGTCGCGAATAACTGAACCCAATGTACGTTTTGGCTCTTCGTTGTTTTTTAGCCAAGTTATGTTAGGTCTTGGGTTTCAACGGCCGAACAACGTAACCTGACCATGTTACCAGCTGGTTTCACCACGGATCCGTGCATTTCGTCAGTCTTATTAAACATTGGCGGACTTTCGGGCAATGTGTTGTTATGTTCACCGGCATTCTCATTCCCGTCTTTTTCATTATCTCCGTCCGATTCTAAATGCAACGATCGTGTTTCAGGTAAATCTACGATAAAATAATAAGAAATACGGTCAAATAAAACGACGATAATTAATAATATAAGGAAATAATTTTTGCAGGTTAAACGAGGAATTGAGACATTTGAATTCCAGGCAGTTTAATTAAATTCAAATGATATTTTAGTCTGAAGTTTAGTTTGATAAAAGTTTAATTATGTATATATTTAATAATATCTTCAGATATTGATGTTTCTACATAATATAAATCAGCTCTCAATACTAATTATGTTTATCTTAATAAAGGAGAAGGAGGAGAAAAAAAGGGGAAAGTAAGATATCTTACTTTGTGATTCCAGTTCATTAGTCTCTTCATCTGGTCTCAGAGATCCCAATACTTTGCCAATGCCCGCGTTCTCGTCCTGGTAATCGTCACCCTGAAGTGACTCAACATTCACCGTGATATTGCGCCACTCAAAGTGCGCGGGTTTTGATACTCGGAAGTATCGACATTTGATACTCGGAAATATCGACATCTCAAGTACACATTTTGGGGCAATAAATGTGTGTTATAATTAATAATGAATTATTAATAAAACAAAATTAAACATAAAATTTAGGGCACAAAATCGTATTTTTATCATATATATAAGTATGTCGTGGTGAGGAGCCGCGCCACTGTAAAGCACTAAGGTCTGAAAAATACAGCGTACCAAGTACACCGTACCTTTTTAACACATATTTGTCATCAATTATTATTACTTAATTTTTACTTAGATATAATTAAAAACAATATTTCGGGCAACAGTAATAATTTTCATGTGACATAGGATTTCTTTCGTCATATTGTCGATGTGTAATTCACAGTTGGGTACAAAAAGATTTGTTTAACAATGAGTCCGAACATTTTATTAATGTCAATGCTTTCAATTATTGTTTATAAATGCTTAATAAAGTAGAATTGGGCAAAAGCAACGGGGCAGAAATAATTATTTTGGCAGATTGGCGAATTTCATGGAATAAGAAGCGCCGTACGTCTATCAATGCGCGAGAAAAAAAAAACAAATTTCAGTTCAACTACACATTTTGGAGCAATAAATGTGTATTTTAATTAATAATGAATGATTAATAAAACAAAATTAAACATAAAGTTTGGGTCACAAAATCGTATTTTTATCACATGTATAAGTATTTCGTGGCGAGGAGTCGCGCCACTATAAAGCACTAAGGTCTGAAAAATGCAGCGTACCAAGTACACCGTACGTTTTTAACACATATTTGTCATCAATTATTGTTACTTAATGTTCACTTAGGTAAAATTAAAAACAATATTTGGGGCAAAAGTAATAATTTTCATGTGACATAGGATTTTTCCCCCATATTGTCGATGTGAAATTCACAGTTGGATACAAAAAGACTTGTTTAACAATGAGACTGCA
>JABFPJ010003082.1:0-17202 GCA_022817425.1 Gryon sp. ZL-2020 | reverse complement strand
TGGATGGTACTCGGTTTTCCACCACCCTCTATCAACCCTTCATAATAAATGCACAGGTTATTATTTCGCGCGTATAATATTGATGGCGCTATGAATGTTGTATGGGGAATACGAAACATTTTCAGTTCCGTCCTGGGGGTGGAATCTCTTTGCAAGTGTGTGGAGTGGGGATGGCGTGTGCGCCACGAAGCATGCGCCAGCGCCACCGGCGGGGTGGTATTATTGATCTGGAAGGGTAGATTGTAGAACCCTCCGAGGCCAATGACGTGACAATCTTTTGCAGGGCCCTGCTATTTTAATATTCAAATTTCGCGGTCAATGAAGGAAGAAAATAGATTTTGAAATATATGCAAGTATATGTAAAATAGATGAAACGTATATATAAAATAGATGAAATATAATTTATAAAAGGAGTTAGATATTTTTAAATATATTCAAATATATTTGTTCGAAAATATATGGGAAAATATATGGGAAAATATATGTAAGTTTATACAATATATGTGCAAGATATATTTTTGCATATATTTTCACATATATTTTTGAACAAGTATTTGAATATATTTATATATATTTTAAATATATTTGAATCATATATAAAATATCTAAAAATCTATCTAAATATCTTTTTATAAAATATATTTTATCTTTTTTACATATATATTTGTGTATATACTTTGAAATATACACAAACAAATAGTGATATATTTAATGTATATTTCAAATAATGTTTTGAAATATATTTGTATAAATATAAGTAACTATATATTTGCAAAATATATGCATACATGTATTTACAACTAAAAATATTTTTATTTATATAATTTATTTGAAATATATTTTATCACATATTTTAGTCGCAAAAACTGATACATTTTTCTCTTTAAAGTTCTTTGCTGGAATGGGGATATTGTCTAGTTAATATTCAGATGCATGCAGTTTTGACTAATATCCTTTAATCAAAAAAGGGAAAGCGGATTTTTTTAAACTGTTAAAATGTTGAACAAACTTTACAATTTTTGTTTTTTAAAAATACCTTGTTTATGTCTTGGCATAAAACTTGAATTGAAAAAAATAACTCTTATTTTTCTAAGCTGAAGTTCCTGGTTCTGCAATAAAATATAATATTATTCAAAGAATCTTATTTTAGTGCACTCTTTTCTTAAACGAAAGTACATTTGGATATTCATATGAATCCTAAAACGATTTTAGATTATTTTTGTTTTTCTATAAGATATGAAAAAAGGTATTTTTTATCAGACAGAATTGCGTCAAATTTGGCATTATTCATAATTTAATAATTGTTTTAGTTAATAACTGTTTTTATTGTTAATTTTAAAGTAATTTTAAAATAAAATTTTATATCCTAAATATATGCCATATTGCTGTCATTTATATATGAATTATATATATTTTTTATATATTATATATAATTTTTATATTTTTTATATATTTCGATTTACATAAAACAGTTTTCGTTTTATATAAAAATACATAAAACAATATAAAAATTGTATATAAAATATATAAAAAATGTATAATTTATATATTAATTGCGGCAATATGGCATATATTTAGAATATAAAATTATATTTCATATTTTCGTTTTTTATTATTTCGTCGTGAGGAAAGAAAAATGAACTTTAATATCATTTTCAACAAATGATTAATATTGTTCCAATTATCTATGTCCAACAAATGAACCACCAAAGCTGATTTACATAATCATTTACATAATTTAAAAAGTAACTAATTCATTTTACTATCAAGCTATTCACAATTCCCTTCTAGTTAGTCAATTTTACAATTTCTCTCATTTTCTCAAACCCGTGACAATTTGCGTGAACCCCCTCAAAAAGCGCCATAATTTGACGCGCCTGCAAAACTATCCCCTGCATATGCATTCCCGCGTGTACTGGCTTCGCAATCGTTTCCCTTGCGAAAGCAAATCCTTACTCCCGAGGTTTACCAGTCCCCCAAGTCTCCCGGATCTCCACCAACCCAGGCACTCAAGGGTATTGCCGCGGCCGACTATACGATTCTGCGTGATATACAGGGGTTTTGCGATTTCCCGAGAAATGTCGTTTACATTCGCTTTCTTGTTTGACGTGCTTGCATTTATATCAAGCGTTTTCTGACTTCACATCACACCGGCTCAATAGCCTGTGAGAAAATGTCTTTACGATCGAGCTAATTTTTTCTCGCCGACATTCTTTAGCCACGAATAAAAATACATCAATCACTTTTTCCGCGAGAAGTACAAAAAAAGGAACAAAAAAAAAAGTAAAAAACTAGTTTCATTACTTTTTGTACACATCGGTGACTGAACTTAGTATTGATTTAATGCAATTAACCTCACTTTTACCTAACTTTATCAAGACACGGTAGTGTCATTGGCCAAGTACAAGAAAAAGACTTTTTTCTTTTTTGTTCATAAATACAAAAAGGACTTTAAGAATGAGTGGGAAATTGTAAATTTGCTTTGAGTTTGCTTTCTTTTTCCTTTTTTTTCTCTTTTTTTTCTTTCTTGCAATTCCAGACTTTACACATGGGTTACAAAAAGAAACCCGCGTCCTTTACGTGGGGTCGCGACTTTCTATTCGTTGAAGGGTCACTCGGCGTGTTGTCAATAGTCCCACAAAAGTCCGTCGGGTGGTATTAGAGTGCGTCGCGAAAAAAAGGGTGGGATGGTTGGGAGTTGGCAAATACGAAGGACGCATTCAGATCAGCCCAGTTGGTGAGGGTTTCTGGTGCGTCAGCATCAAGGCATCAAAGGGCACGACGTGACCTTTTCCAGAATGGAAGCTCGACAGACATCGGCTGGCTAAAAGCATCCTCGTAATTATTCTTTTATCGCTTTCGACACTGTTTCGCTTGGCCATTAAATAATTCATCGTCTCAATTGGTTTGGAAACCCAGTTGGTCTTTTGTTTTCAACTTCGCTATTGTTAACAGACACGATGTTCTTTCAAAATTGACCTTTGCAAAATGATTTACTTAGGATAGTATAAAATAAGCCTAAATCGAAGACAAACTTTTGATGTACTTTTTTTCAATACAATTGATAGCATTTTTATGGTTGAAAAATCAAATTTAGTATAAGTTGAAAGATTAAAGATGAATTAAAAAAAAATTCAGAAAATCAAAAAAGTATAAAATGTGATCTAATGATCTATGAATTAAAAAAAAAGAAAAATTCAGAAAATCAACAAAGAATCTAATGGTTCATAAATAATTTTCAGATTATTTGTGGATCTAATGACGAATGATTAATGATCTATAATCTAATGATCTATAATTGATTATGATCTATAAATAATCTTCAGTTTATTTATAGATCATTAGATCTTATTTTATCTATAAATAATCTTTAGATTATTTCTAGATGTATAGATCTATGATCTGTGATCTATGATCTATAAATAATCTAAGGTTTATTTATACAAAGAAAAATTCAGAAAACCAAAAAAGAATAAAATATGATCTAATGATCTACGAATTAAAAAAAAAGATAATTTCAGAGAATCAACCAAGAATTAAAGAAGATCGAATGATCTATAACTAATCTTTAGATTATTTATAGATCATTATCAATTATAGATCTTTGTATTATAGATCATTAGATCACAGATTATAGATATAAATAATCTTTATATTCTTTATAGATCATTTCTATATCATAGATCTATAAGTAATCTTTAGATTATTTATAGATCATCATCCTGATACGATTTATAGATCATGATCTATAAATAATAATCTAAAGATTATTTATCAATATAAATCATTAGATTATAAATCATTAGGTCATAGATTATAGATATAAATAATCTTTAAATTATTTATAGATCTATGAATAATTAAATATTTTAATGAATACAAAAGTTAAATTTGTTGCAGAAATAAAGCTTTTCTCTCACACAACTTTGAACATTTATCTAATCAAATTCTCGCGTTTTTGTAGTACAAAAGAAGAACAATTGCGTCTTAAAGCAAGTTAAACAAATGTTGATGAATAAAAGAAAAGCAAGCGAGGAAAAAGAAAAAGGCGAAATTCAATTTGCTTCGCGCAATTTTCATCGCAGTTTGCAGTTTCCTGCAAATGCAAATGACTAGGGGGAGGGCTAAAGAATGAGCTGTGTGGCGTGGTTGCTCCCTCGTTATTTATGCACTTAACGGTATGAAGTAATTGCTTCCACTGGACGACGCGATTGCAATTCCCTTGATGTACCGCCATCCACGCTAGTCAACGCGTCAACGAGTCACGAATCTCTCGCGTCGTGTCACTAACCCAGTCTTACCGAAGTGTAGACATTCTGGAGAAATGATTATCAATGTTGACTTCGAATGCAATTTCCTTATTTTGAATGAATTTAAATATTTAATATTTTTGCAAATTAAAATCGCTGCATAATTAATTATTTGTGAGCAAATTTTTTGTGGTCATTTTTCATTTTAAAATTAAAAATGATTTTTGATATTTTCCATAAAACTTTCGGGTGCAACGTTGTACCAAACGATTTGTCAACCGCTGTCATTTTCAGCGACAAAAAAGCATTTGAATTTTTGCCACGAGAGTTTTTAAGTTTTGATACGAAGAGAAAGATGACGAACGAGTGTAGGAGATACATTATTTGTCATCTTGCATTTTTGTGGCGCGAGTTGGATGGCTGCGAGTAGATGGAAGGAAGTGAGTATAACAGGCGAGGCAAAATGTGTGCGACTGTTATGTGCTGGTGTTACCCACTGCGCACCCATTTTTGTTCGCTATGCACAAGACAACCCCCAACTGATGTATATACGACACACATATTCTGCGCCAGCGAGAAAACGCAACATACATGAACGTGCTATCCAAGTTTTCGCAAGCACTTTCCATCCAGCCTTTTCGAATATACGAAAAAGAAAATATCACACTTGCGAGAGTGCTTTTGCACAAACCTCTTGGCATAAAGAAGAAAGATCGTGTCGCGAAACCATGCCGGATTCTTGTCCAGAGTGTATATACTGACATTGTGCGGCCGTGCTATTGTTACAACTTCACACGTAAAATTTCAATTGCGACAGGCAACTCTCGGGATAAGAGTAGTACGAACAGCAGGACACCTTTTTTCCCCCCTGCAAATTTTACTTATTGATGTTATATTTATGTTTAGGAAATATTAATGCAGCGAAATTATAAATGAAATAAAATGTTTATGTGTGATATGTTGTATATGAATGTTGATTGTTTTATTTACTTTTGTTATTATTTTTCACGGTTATTTAGCAAAATTAAATTTGTACTTGTAATTGAAACTTTATTACCGATGTTATTAAATTCATTCTTATCATAAGATATTTACTTTTGTGTTTGTTTATTTTTTTTGTTTACTTACTTTTGTGTTTGTTTACTTTTTTTGTTTGCTTACTTTTGTGTTTATTGACTTTTGTGTTTATTTATTTATTAGTACTTGTGATTTGAATTCTGTTATTTCTTATTATTTACTCACAATTTATTTACATTTTAGTTATGTGTTTTGATTTTCTGTTTACATTATTACTTTTGTTTATTTTTGTACTATTTACATACTGAGTTTTGTTGATGTTCGTGTTTATGTTATTATTCATTGCATTTATTTTTTGTTTACATTATTTCTTTTGTTTTTGTGGTATTATTTACATATTGTATTTATGTTTTCAATGAATGACCTTGTCTTGTTTACTAATGTTATAAACATAAATAAATCTATATTGTTTCCACAAAGAAAGTAAATATACTAATAAACCTATAATTTCAATTGTCAAAAACAACAAAATGATTTTTTTAATTTTGCAAAAATAATATTTTTTTCATTTCCTTGTCCATGAACAAGACACGTGCAATTTCCAAAAAAGTACAATATAACAAAGAAAGAATTATTAGGACTGCTCTTGAATACGGGGCCATTATTCCACTCGATAAAGCGATTTGCTCGTACTCCTGAAATTATATGTTCGACTCGACTATTTAGCATTAGCGAAAGTGCGGGGTAAGCGCGAGCGGAAATAGCCACGGCCAGACTCCCTAGGTTCTACCCAGGACCATCAGTCGAAGTCCAACACAGGAATTACGCGTGGAAAAAATGCGTTTTTGCAAACAATCCGTCTACGTCGACAATCGGTCACTTTGTCACGAGACTTCTGAAAATCCAAACGCCGCCGTTAAGGAATTGAAAATAACCATCACAAATGTTTTCCCTAATGAAACTAAGCAGCCAAAAAATAGTCTCAATGCTCATTGCAAGTTGCAAATTTTCCTTCTTTCTCATTTTTCTACTCTGATTTCGTGTTTTTTTCTCTTTCTCGCCGTTTGCTTAAATAATGCGAATGAAATCGGGGGAACGTGATTTCTTGTCAAGAAGGATTTCGGGGATTTTTCAGACGACGAGGTCGCTCGAATGGATAGTTACGAGACGGTGCCTCGTTTTCGCTCGGAAGTAATCACAATATGTATGAAGGAAGCCGGGGATGGGAAAAGCAGTCTCTCGGCAAAACGTACCGCCTCGCGTTTCAGTTTCCTCATTGGAATTGCAACGAAGCTGTTTCTCGCCTGCAACTCTTGTGTATGTTGTTTTTCTTGACTTGAAATACTTCACCAATGGAAGAAGAGACATCATTAACGAGTTTCGTTTCAAATGAGTCGCAGTCAGGATTTGGGTTTACGTAATTGGAAATACAACATTTTGGCGGAAAACTCGAGGCAACGTTCTTCTATTTTACAATAGTCAATTTTGTTTACTTCAGAAAAACTAATCAAATTTTCCTTCATCTTCTAAATTTCAATCATTTTACTTTGTTCAAGTAAAAAAAAGAAGTCAAAGAATAATTAAAATTGCTGATGTCTAAGAATATACTTAAACAGATATTTATTGAACAAGAAATAGACAATATTGACTATTTCAGTATAATTGAATGTCGAATAAAATTGCAAATGCGAAAACAAATCAGCGCTCGATTTGGTATTGTAATGGATTGGAAGTTGTATTTTCATGGAATAATATAAATACCGGTTAGATGTTTATTTTTTCGCTCTACACATTTTCGCGAAAAACACACCCCGATGTTGCAAAAAAAACCGCATCAGGTGTCATACATATGGATCCCAGATCCAGACTCGTTTTCTGGGACGAATAATATTCGCGATATTTTTCCTTTACTCGTCGTTGAATTATTATACGATTCATGTTTTGAATTGACTCACAAAATACAAAAGCGGAAGGAGAGAGAAATGTTATTGTACGAGGATCAGACTAGGGATATACCTTCGAGGTAAAAGCGTGTATTTTTTCCCGATCTTTATATATCTATGTATTTGGTCACGTGGACACACGAATGGCCAGTCGGCACAGAAAGATATATACCTATAAGACGAGCGTCGAATGAGTTGCGTTGAAAATGTGTCCCTGACTATCTTCGTTCGAACCGACAGTCTACCGGGCAAGCGTGGATAAGGACTTGCTTACTGCTTTCATTTTTCTATTTGATTTATTTATTATTTTCGTCAATAGATTCTGCCTAATATCGTTTAATGTCATTGCTATTATTTCTGCATCACATCTTTATATGAAATCGTAATAAAGTTTCCGTTCAAATTTTATGATGAAACATTTATATTTGCGGATTTATTTTATGACGATAAAAACTCTTATGTTTGCCATTTGATAAGTGAATTCAATTTTTTTGATTTATACACATCTTTGAATTTCTTAAATTACGAATCATTCGTGTTTAAGTTGTTAATCAGTGATGTCCAGTTTTAATCTAGTACATTTTATAGTCAAAGACAAAAGAAGTTAATCATATATTTTGATATAGAGAAGCAACCCTCGGTAATCACAAGGAAGATACAGCTTAAAGAACTGGGTGGTCCTTTGCTTCCGTCTCTGTCTTTTCTCTCTCTTTTACTCTTTTTCGCTCTTACTGTTTCCTGTCTTTTACTCTCCTCTCTCGTGGGAGATTTGATGAGGACCTCGCCAAATATTTGGTTAGTCTTTATGGGCTGGAGAACCCGGTCAACGAGAATCTGAGAATGGCGGATACGAATGACGCTGGTGGAAATGAGATAGTCAGAGGAGAGAATCCAGCGAAGTTGGTGTTGCAAGAAGCCAAGAAGTTGCGAGGCGCGTGCTCGACCACTCCGAATGAAACGTCGTACAAACGGACAAACGAATGAGCCGTTAGAGCGCGAGAATGTCGGGCATTTTTATTGGTTCCAGACCCAAGGCTTGATCCCAGCGAACTGCTCGTTTCTCTTGCTCCAAAACTTCGATAAGCTTTATGGAAGAATAGTTGCGAGGCACGAGTTTCAAGAGTTCGATCCTTTCGAGCTCTTCGCTGTACCTTACGATCCTGCCAGGCTATGAAATTATGAAAGGAATTCAATAAGTAGTGAATAAAGTGATTGATTGGAAAGCATATTTTCGATGATGCTGAGTTTCTTTTTTCTACTAACTTCAGACTGAATTTAAATGCAAGAAATACAGAATAAGAATAGTTGTGACTTTGTCGATAAATAAAATTGTCATTTGTAAGTCTCATAAAATGAGAGTTACAGATGAGATAACAGTGGAACATAGAAAATATTTTTACAGATCTTTGTCGAAGGACCATTTTGCATTTTTCAATCAATTATTCATTGAAACGTCCAGCTTATGAGACTTGCAGATGAGAAGATGTCATCTTATGCGACTTACGGGTGAGACGAGGTCGTTGTGGAAGGATATTTAAAACATTCATTAATGATCATCATCATGGAATTAAAAAAATATCCTGGAATGGTGTTTATCTGACTAAAAAATGCAAAATGGTCCTTCGAGGAAGATTTATTAGAAAATCTTTTTCTATTATACTATATATGATGTCGACTTTATTCCTAATTTATTTTTCACTGCAAAACAAAAGTTAGAAGAACCTTCTAAGACTGAAATCAAATGATTTTTTTCTAAAAACACCAAAGTCCAATAATTGGGCGATCCGATGTCAAAGTAGAAGATCGGAGATGCCGTCTTCTTGGCATTTAATCGAGCTTGCGCCCTGCAAGAATGTCTTTTCCTAAACCGGAAAGAGTATCCTCGTTATCTTTTCGCTACCGGA
The DNA here is from genome assembly GCA_022817425.1 of Gryon sp. ZL-2020. NCBI lineage: Eukaryota > Metazoa > Arthropoda > Insecta > Hymenoptera > Scelionidae > Gryon > Gryon sp. ZL-2020. The sequence goes on along the minus strand of JABFPJ010003082.1, from coordinate 8,088 downwards.
AAAGTTCTCTCGTGTCTCCTTCGGCGGATTCCAGAGTCAAATTACCTTCTCCCTTGTATCTCGCAAGCTCTCCAATCTAACGATATTGGATTCCTAAATGCTGATGCTTGAACGGCTGCGAAGAGGGTGCAACGCTTACAAACGCTTCGCCGTCTTCGTTGGACGACCCTTTCTGTCAAATTAGTCGGTTTATTGCACTTCTTCTTATTGACGTGTTGGCTACCTAACACCCACGATCAAATTCTTGGATTAACAGACAGTGCACAACATATTTACGCCATTCTCTCGCATTCTAATTGAACAATTATATTCCATATTCAGCTTAATTTTATTATTTAACATTCCGATTCCGTGACAAAATATGAAATAATTATTTCGAACTGACCGTGTATGGTTAAACCCGATGAAAAAAAAGTAATTTTCAATCGTGTAGACTGTTTAATTTCACTGTTCAACTTTTTGCACGAAATTTAATTGATCATTGACAGCTCGCTCGATATGATTGGTTGTCTTATGTAGCAAACAAAACGCAGCGACGTGCTTAATTATACTGAAATGTTTATCTCTTTAATTCATGATTGATTTCTAGTTAATTAGATAAAGAACACACCCCGCATCGACGAATACCAAGAACCTATTGCGAATAAAATTCATATAAGAAAGTTTCTTCGAGATGAAAAAGGACGATCGTTGAATCGATGTCGAGATGCAATTTCTGCATAAAATTTGCAGCATGAATATTCATGGCACAATAAAATGGATATGTTGTCAGACAAGTAGATCATTTGTGATCAGCTTGTGATTTCTTCTTTTGACTGATTTGCTTGCTGTCTCTGACGTCCATTGAAAAATATAATCAATGAAATTGTTCAGAAGCGCGGCTACTTTTTGTCTTACAACTTCATTTCTATGTTAAACGAGAGACTCGCTTTAAAAGGATTAGATGTACCTTTCTTTTTTAATGGCAGATTTACTCTCTTAGATAAATTAATAGTCAATATTTAATGATGCATCTTTAGTTAAACAATTTTTATAAAGAGTAAATTATAACTAGATTTTATGTTACAAAACTAGACAAGCTGGTGAAATTTGAATGTTTTTTTTCAATTTTGCTAACAAATGTTAATTTGATGGATAAAGTTGAAATAAAATATGAAAGAAAGTATATTTACGAAAACAAAAACCCAAAGTTAATCGAGGATGTCGGAATGGAAAGAGCCGTGTCGAATTCTAATATAACATATATCATGAATATATTCAAACGTCATAAGATTTCATTTATTAGCATTCAAAGTGGCGAGTCCAATGTCTTTTCGTAGTTGCGAAGAACGCATAAAATGAAGCACAAATGCAATTGCATTGCAAATCCGGCCACGTACTTGTTCGGGGGCTCAATTAGCGACTTAACTCTCAGGAGAATTTAAATTTTAATTGATTTATTTATTAGTGGGCATCTCTCCACTGCGCTGGGATTCTTTGGCGCTACGAGGAGAAATGCGAGCGGCCTCGAAGTCATCGTCGTTCACATCTTAACGAGCGAATCGGCCGCGATTAAGTTGAACAAAAAACTAATATTACCCGACGATTATAATTCCGCGAAGAGAACAATGCTCGAACTCGTTTTCAACGAGCATAAGAAAACGCAATGACGGGGTGGGGACTTCTGCTTCATTCGACGTTCTCTCCCTGTCTATATCTCTTTAAAATTGCATTTCATATATTATTGTTGTTGCAGTTGTCTTTTATTTCGCTTTTGCGTTGGAATGCGTCGTTTTGCTTGACTGTATGGAAATTCTCTTAATATGAGTTGTATAATGTAATGTTGATCGAAGCAAAAACTCTTTTGATTAAATATTTTTTGACTTCAAATGTTTTGCGATCAGAGAAACACGCAGACGAATTATAGACCTGCATTGAATCTTTTTATTTTTTTTCTGCCTGTTTATTGTAAAGTATACTTGACTGTACGCTTGATTTTTTAATAGCTTGTTGCTCAGTTATGTTTAATTTTTTTTTCTTTCATCGACTAAATTGATCAAACAAAGGAATTTCAATTCTAAATACTTTTATGTTATTCCGTTTTTGACTCTTTAAAAAAATGTAAAACATCATAATTGGGCTATAATATGGCCAGGAATAAAATATAATTTAACCGGCTCGAAGGACTTGAGAAGAAAGTCCTTCGAGCCGGACTACACTTGAAATTCCATAATTGAATTTAATGTAAACTATTAACATATTCCTAAATTATCTTGGATTTGGTTCTAATTAGACATTCTTTAATAAAAATAAATAATGCAATTAATCGTAAAATATAGAGAATCAAGTTGAACATTTCTTTGTCAAAGGTTGTCAGAAAAGTATAACACGTAAACAATCATCGAGTCTGCAAAAGTAACAAGATTTGTTGCGTCTTTGCTTTGGCGCGCGGCTTTTTTAGTCATAAAAAGCGGGCACACAGCCCCGGCCAAGCGTGTTTCGTTGGTAAGCAGAGCAAACGCTTTCTTTTGCCCCTTCGGTTCGCAATTTTGCCATTCGATCTTCATCCCTCGTACGATCGCCCGACTGAATTCACTTAATTCCCGCTTCGAGAAGTAATTTGTGTCGCTTTGAGTCCATCGCATTGTTCTTCTTGCAGGATGTAATGAGGACTTCTACGACTCGGGTCCTCCGTCGACTTCGCTTTTCCTTCGTTTCGCACTTTTCTTTCTTTTGTACGTCATCTCATCCCCACCAAAAGATCCATCGTACTGGGTATATACTACCTTTCTTTTCTATTTCACGAGCACGACGGAAAGCAGACCCAGACTTGTCACAGAGGGTTCTTTAATGAACAGATGTATACCGTGATCATTAAGTTGCCAATAAAACAAAAAAAATGCAGTCTCAATTCTTCGAGAAACGAAGTGATTTACTGTATCATTTGCGACTTGCTTATTGGCATTGTTTATTGAAATTTTCACTTGATTGTTTTACGATTTTCAAGTTTGGAGATTTTCGTTCGATGATTTGTGGATAATGATTTAACGCAGCGATACTGAGAAATAAACTTTTTTTACGTTCGATTTTGTCCGATCGAGAAGCATTCAATTCGCTAACGAGCGGTCTTGGTGATTAGCGGTGCAGAGAGTTCAAGGGATGGATGCGCTTCACCCTCGGCATTTACCCTTCATTACCAACCAGTCCTGGTAATTTCATGACGCAGTTTACCGGAAAAGTTAGCTATACAAAATACCCAAGTTAATTTGTCGAAAAGAAAAATTTTCTTTTTAATAAAATAAAATTTTTTTTTAAATATACATTTGGTTAATGTACAGGACTGAACTGAAATACTACAAAATTTAAGTTAACACAATAATGTTATACGAGTTTCTCCAAGTGAAAACATTAAATAAGCCATAGTAATAAAGATAAAGTAGCTCAAAAATTATTTTTTTAAATCCGTCATATAACATACACATACATTCACACACTTATAGATGAAGTTAATCGAATCAACGATAATCAAGCCCTGGCATTGGCCCGTAATGACGTTCTGATGTCGATATCACGCTTAGTAAATCCTAAAGACGAATTTCGAGAGGGAAAAAAAGAGAAGAACGGACCGCCGGCGAGTGCTGATAACGTGTGCTTGTCGATTGTTATGTCTCAGAAGTCTCAGGTTGTTTATTCTTTTTTTTTTTTGAAGGCAGCAAATTCGACCGTGGGTTGTGAGGACTCCAGTGAGGAAGGAGGACAGTCATTGGGGGTGATAGTTTAATTAAAAGAAACCTCGTTTGTCGACGAGCCTGTCCAAAGACGGTTTACAGACACAGTGCGGCCTTTATGACAGATTCAATCTTTGTTCGTTTTAAGCTACATCGGCTGCTTTCAAGATCATTTCGCCGAATTATCAAGTAACGTCCGTGTTTTTAAGAAATTAGATTGAAAACTGCCGTACAAACTGGATAATGTCGTATTGATAGTTCTTTGATTGAAAAACTAAATAGCTTTTTCTAATTATCATTATATTTAGGTAATCTAATAGTTAAAAAGAAGGTATTCTCTAGAATTACTGACCAGAACCTAGATAAAATATTTGTCTACGATATTTTTTGATTAGGAATATAAATATTTATTAAAATATCTACTCCAGGAATAGAATATATTTCAACCGGCTCGAAGGACCTAAGAAGAAAGTCAATCGAAATTCTAGAATTGTATCTAATGCACAATAATTATTAATATATTCCTAAATTATCTTGGATTTCGATCTGATTACACATCCTTGAAACAAAGAAAAAAACAATTTATGATTAATCCTAAAATATAAAGGATCTAATTGAAAACAATGTTCTGTGTGTTAAATTATATTTTAATCTGAAAATAATAAGCGTATTTTCTAGGAAAACTAACCAGAATCTAGATAAAATGATTCTGTACAACCTTGTTTAATTAAATTTCGTAAAATTTGCTTTCATCGATATTGATCTGAGAATAATTGATAAAGCAAGTAAACGTTGCACTCCATTATTCCGAAACAATTAAGAAAGTTTTGTTCGCCAACGATGGCCATGTGTTTTCGTTTTATCGGATTTATAATTGATGATGATCCTAAATCGTTCGTGAAAAGTCGCGAGGGGAATCTCGGTTGTTTCATCAAAACGAATAGTCCGGCTTCGTTGTCCCCGCCAAATCACCCTCCTAAATCGCGAAACTTCGCCATTCCGCGATACACACGGGGGCCGTGCTATGCTTTTTTAGCACCCACCGGGCGGGTTCTTTATCGTGTGCACACCCGTTGGGTTTTCGGCGGCACCGCTTTTTCCGTACATCTTCTCGCTCTCGTCATAAACGTAACTGAATAAACGGTCGCGTCTCCCGCGGTGAGTTCGGGAGACCCGTTTCGCAACTACGGCAAAAGATTGCAAAACTGCCGGCCGAACTGCCGTGAACATAATTTTTGTATTGTTTGTGCGCCGCGCTTTTCGTACACCCGCGGCGGCTAAGTTCGCCATTATGGATTCCGTAAGAAATGCGCGCATCCCAGAGTCCGCCAAACTATGTGAAGTATAACCGCAATAAACGAAATTATGATACTTTCGCACGAAGCCCAATTCATCGTCAAACGAATATACAACGCTTTATCTTGCTGATGGCTTTTGCTGTTGTACTTTTTCCCCCACCTCCCCCCTGCCCCCGAAAATACAAACTAAACTTTTCGCAAAAATTTTCCGCTGATATATAAATTCTTTGCTTTTGCAAGAACGATTTATGAACCTGAGTTTGCAAGCTGACGATGATAAAACGAGCGTGATTGAATGGACGCAAGGAAAAAGAATTTGAAAACACGTCGTACATCAAATTTTATGATTGCAAACTTTGCTACTGCACTTCGCTCAATATGCATACAAATTAATGTCAATGAACAATTTTCTTACAAACTAATGTTACGAACTGTATTATTAACATAAATTTATCAACATCTCAAACATCTTAAGTAGAAAGTTATGTTTTGCTGTAAATACGTAGATAAAGTGAGTCGGATGAATTTTAATATCCAACATCATTAGAGCAAATTTGATTAGGCCGGAAAATGTCATAATCCTTTTTTTCTCAGTCTATTATAGAACCTATAATGCAAAAAAAAGGAACGCACTGATGAATATAATAATAAAATCATTATCATGATTAAGTAAAGTAACCCATCAGACAATAAAGAAAAAGAAGTAGAAGAAGAAGGCAGTTGAATCCGCGGTGAATAATTGGTAATTGTTAGTTCTGCACGAAGCGGCGCGGTTTCCATCATTCTCGCGCATTAAATCGCGCTCTATTATTTATTTAAAACAAATGATAACATTTTAATATAATGTTATTGTGCATTATACATTTTCACTTGAATTGTTTGGAAGGGTCTTATTTCTGCAACCGAACACCACGCACAATCATTACGTCATTACGCTGTTAGCCAGGATATTGCAATTACATTTAATTATATTAATTATGAGAAATTTAATGTATGCTTATGCTAATTGACTCGAGCTGTCAAACTAACTATCTCACTTATTGCTAATACATGATTAATACTGTACTAATGCTGTTATAAACTCCGAACGCTCGGCACCTCATTCAATTAAACGTTGCTTTAATATGCGCGATAGAATCTTACATACATTAAAAAGACCCGCGTATCGCACGTCGTTTTCATAACGAAGGAAATGAAGTGTTGTTCGAAGCCCTCGATATCATCACTTTTTGTTACGCTACAATAATCTCAGCGGTAATTTCCTATAATTAGTCCAAAGTACGACCTTTTTTTTCTTATTAAATTTACATGCCTACGTTATTATTATAGATAATCGAGTAGAAAAACGTTATAGTCTATAATATGCAATTTGTTGAGAACATTTTATACTTTTTTTATTCACATTTTTTTATCAGTTTTTTTAAAGGATAAATAATAAATCGATGTCTATGTAATAATATAATAATAAACTATTAAAATATGCCAAGGGCCCTACAAGGCATGCCCAGTTTTGATGATATTTAGTGGCAGAATTAAGGCCTATGTAAGGCCAATAAAATATTAATAGGAAACCCTCTACAAGACCTTTAAAGAACCTTCTTTAAAAAAAGGTTCTTTAATTTTATCCAGGTTCTAATTAGGCAGAAACATTTTTCCCAATAATCGCCAATAAAGACTTTTGTCTGGGCTTAACACAGGCCAAAAGAGCAATTACATGAACTAATTTTAATAGCTTAAATAGGTTAAGTTAAGACCAAAAATGTTTTACATTTACATTTTGACATATATGGACTCTTATATAGACCCATATATGGAAGCATATATCGACCAATATATGTATTTACTCATATATGGACCCATATATATGGACTTATGTATAAACCCATATAGGGACTCATATATGGACCAATATATGGACTCATGTATGCACTAATATATGGACCCATATAAGGACCCATAGAAAGAATCAAAAACATCGACTGAACTATTTCATTGTTTATTTTAATCAAGAACAGAAATATGTTGCGACTAGTAAAATTCATTATTTTTATATATTATGATTAGTACATTTATTTTGACATATATAAACTCTTATATAGATCCATATATGGAACCATATATATAAAGACCAATATATGTATGTACTCATATATGGACACATATATGGACCCATATATAAACCCATATATATATGGACTCATATACAAACCCATATATGGACCCATATAAGGACCATGTATTATTATTAATTAAAAAATAATATCCCAGGTTTGCCTAACTAGGCATATGCAAGGCCTCCTTAAAAAGATCTTTATAATCCCTGAAGATCTTTATAATCATTCCTAAAAGTACCTATTTTTAATCTTTATAGAACCTTAACATACCCTTATCAATTGACCTGACAAACCTGTATAAAACCCTGAATCAATTCCAGAATGAACATAAATCACAATCATAAATATAAATTGACTGCATTTTCGTTTGATTTTAATAAACAAACGAAAATGCAAGCATTTCACGGACATAACTGGCGTGGCCCTTGGGTCGTGATTTCGCCCTCGTAATCCGTTCTTAAGTAATGTCTCCCCCTTTTTTTTTATGACACTGGGTATTCGTTGGCGCGAGTACCGAATCGGAGATAGGACCGAGCTTTATTATAGATATTGACCCCGCACTCGACCCTCGTCACCCTCTTTTCCAATTCTCTTTTTGCATCATCGATTTATTTTGATCAAATCATCCGCTCGCGCTCTCCATCTTATGCCGATTATTCCGATGACTTTAACCAAAAGCAAATATGATATCTTTGCCAAAGTAAACCCATAGTACCAGCAAAATAACCAAATGAACTTGAAATAAAAAAAAAGTTGAGTTGCAAAAAAAAAAAAAAAAAAAAAAAAAAAAACTTGTAACAAATTCGCATTTTTCTCATGTCCAATAAAAATGCCAACTTTTATTTGCGCGTAAACTCGATTATTTTGCGGTTATTGCAACGATTGAGCTTGAAAACTTTGGAGAAGAGATTCGGACGAACAGGAAATTCACGTGCACAACGAAGATGGCAAAAAAAGGGCGGGGGGGTG
>JABFPJ010003081.1:0-17203 GCA_022817425.1 Gryon sp. ZL-2020 | reverse complement strand
ATTACAAAAAAAAAAAAAAAATAATAAAAATCAGTAAAATTTGCATAAAAATTATCTTCACTCTCCATATTATAACCAAATACATATAAAGGTAAATATCTATATAATGAATCAAACTACATAATTATTTTTATTTTATAATAATTAATATAATAATAATTAGATTAACGTATTTTAAATTATTGACTACATTTTTAAGCAAAATGAGTGATCCAGCCGAACAAAACGAACAACTGGAATCGACCGAAAATGACGTAGAAAATCCGGAAGAAGTGACCGAAACGCAAGAAGCCGAGGCGGAAGAAGCTTCATCACCCGCGGAAGATTTGGACCGTTCACCGGAATTGCCGTCGCCACCAGCGACAGCTTTTGCGACTTCTACACCGAAAGCTCAAAGGAATCTGCTGATTCACTTTGAAGAAAGCAGTCCAATGTCGGGACTCGGAAGACAGATTCAGCGAATTCGCATGCAGGATTCCGAGCTGGGGGAGATTTATGAGCTCGATTGGACAAATGGCACCACACCAAGGTCGACCTTAAATACCTCAAAGCCAATTGCTGGCAGTTCGCAGCAGGTGCAAATGTTGACAGCACCAAACGATCCCCTTCAGGTGTCTTTGGGAAGACCAGATCAGAGTCTGGGAACCACTTATGGCAGTTCTTTTCAGTACATTGCAGCGGGACAGAGAACTGGGGTATTTGTTTGAAATATTTAAGAGAATGCATATAGAAAATAATGTACAATTAAACACCAAACCGTAAAATTTATTAAACAAGAATTGTTTAATTCATTTTTAAAATCTATTACATTTAATACATTTTACTCAAGTAACTCAGTAATTACTTTCCAGTCGTGCGCAGCGAACATAAGTGGAACTAACAGAGCTCTCTGCGCACGACTGAAAAGTAATATACAAGCTTCGGGGGCAGTGGCGTCCTCGGCTGTAATATACTATTTTCTCATATGTGCATCGGAAACTTCCCTGCCCGGTTTTCTTCCCTCAAAAGTGGGACAAAAATAACACGTCCTCTCTCGAAAGGGAACGTATATTCATGCTTTCAATAATGTAATAGTATATTACGCCCTCGGTACGCTGTTAGTTCCAACTTTCTCCGCAGCGCACGACTGAAATGGAAAATTATTTTTACTTTCCTAGAAATGAAAAGTAAGGATAGGAATGGAAAGGAAAGTTAGTGTCCCTCCCTAGGGAGAAAAGTGCCACTTTTATCTCTTAATTTTGGGGAAGAAAAGACCTTTTCGATACAGTTATACAAAAAAATATATTGATCTTGAGGAATATATTATTATCCATCTTTGATTTTGCATATGAAATTTGTTAACAGGCCGGAAGAGGTGAATTTCGTTCGTGTGAGTGTCCCTTCGTCCACGGCAACTTCGCTCATAGTACTCCAAAATTCAAACGCCTGACACCCGATCAGCCAATATCTTCGGATGTCAACACCCAACGGATGCTAGAAAGTGTCATTCAAAGTGCCCGAAGTGGAAGCAATGAATCATCTTCGAATCAATACTCGAGTAGTTATCCTTGCAATCAATTGCCTTCGCTTCCACCAGCGCCAGCTCCGTTTCAGATCTATGAAGATAGTATCGATATGACAAGAGCACATCCACCGCCACCTCCCTTCTCAACGCGCGAAGACTATAGAAACATGCACCTTCCGGCATATCAAACACCATCGCAACTTAATTACAGTAGTCAGTCCTATCGAATGCCTACGTATACGGACGGATATGGAGAGAGAAGTCTTCAAGCTGGACAACCGAGAGACAGAAATTGCGAACCGACTGCGGGAATGAGTCGATCACCTTACGATAGATTGAATGCTCCACTTAGACCAGTTCAAAGTTCTACTGGGAGACCTTGTCCCGATAAAGGAGTTAGATGTATGTGAAAGTGAAACGTTTTTATTTATTTATTTATCAAATTAATGGGAACATACATTGATTTACATATAAATTTAAAATTTTCCATAAAAGTTCTAAAACGGTTATATTTTTTTCATTTATGTATTTATTTTTTTATTGAGGAAGAACAGAAAAACTCAAGGAAACCCGTATGGAAAAAAATATAAGTCAAAATATATGTCAAAATATATAACTTTTTGCCGAAAATATATGTGCACATATTCACATATATTTTTGCATATATTTCGAAATATATTTTCTTCCGTTAAGGAATTAAAATCGTTCATCTATTTTCATTATTAAATTGTGTTATTGGATAAATATTTATTGTTTAGGTCCTCCACCCGTACAGATGATGCCAAGTAGAACTCCTTGTCCACCAAGTGCAATTAATAGATATTTAGAAGCTAAGAATAATAGACTTGCAAATATTAGTAAACAAGTGGGAGATATTCGAGCAAATTTAGAAGTGCGTTTGAACAATTGAGAATCATAGTAATTTTGGAACTTTCAAATAAAAATTATTTTTAAATAATATAGTAAAATTAGACATAAAATTATAGCAATATTAAATTTAATTTGCTTAAAAATTGTTCATTGCTACTTTCATGTATATAATTTTACTGTGTTTCATAGTTTAATTTGTACTTTTTTTAAACGTTCCAAGATTATTATCATTTATAGTAAATAATAGTATTACACAAACAATAATTATTTATGTAAAAATATTATTATACAGAAATATTGAAAGCATATTATTTTTCATTCTGATCTTATTTATAGAAAATGAACCAGTAAGGAAAAATACGATTGAGACTGGATAGATTTAATGACAGTGCAAAACGTTCAAGTTTATATAATAAGAAATAAGTATGATGGTTTATTTTCTATAAAAAAGTAGAACATTTAATTAAATTTTCATCCATACATTTCTATAAATTTTGTGTTTTTAGCCTGAAGATGCAAATTGTTACGAAAAACCACCATGTGCAGATAATAAGTAAGTTTATTTTATTTAATTTAAGTTTCATTTAAAAAATCAAATTAAAATGATACACAAATTGAAAATACATATATAAGAAATTATTTATGGAAAATAAAAATTTTACCTAAAGAATTGATAGCGACAGAAAGATTTAGCTTCCGAGAATAGACTAAGATATTCAATTAAAATTCAAATATTAAAATGTAACTTGAAGATGAATCATTTTATTAACAAATGTTAATAATTGTGTTCTCTTGTGTATTATAGAATACCTAAAGTTATCATTTGTGGAAATGCAGATAATGGAATTCCAAAAATTATTCTTGTATAACATTAAATATATGTGAGTAAATAAATGCACTTTAACTGAATAATGAAAAATTAGTTTGTTTTTAAAAATAACCCTCGGAAGCTAAACTGTATTTTTGTCGACATATTTTTGAAATTAATTAAAACATGAATTAATTAATTAAATACATTATTTTTATCAAAAAATGGTTTTGAATTAAAACAAATATTTATAACAAATGCTTTCAAGGGTTACACAAAATTATTTAAAAAATTGTATAATGTAAAAAATATAAAATAATCAAATAAAATTTGTATTAATAATCAAATAAAAGTAACTCCAAGTTTTATTGGTTGTCATGGAAACTGAAAATAATATTTTAAATAATGTTAACCTGTGATTTTTGTTAACAAATAAAATTGTTCTTAGAATTTGAAAATAAATTAAAATGCATCCATTTTCATATGAAAATTCGATTTGAACGTAGCGCGGATCCAATATCAAGTACTTTGGCACAAAACGACAATCTTATTTGTGATTTAGAGCAAAAGATTCAAAAGCTGCAGAATGAAATGAAATCAATTCTTTGCGATAAAACACAGTCAGCTCAACGATCAACTGGTCCGATAAAAACTTGCTGTACGAAATGTAATTCAAAAAATTATTTAAATCATAAATCAATATTTAATCTTAACTTGCAAAAAATTATATTTTTAAATGTTTAATTAAAAAATAAGTTATTTAATTTAAAATTAATTTCGGTCTTATTATTCTGCAGGCAAATGTAAGAAACATCCAACTTGTTGATGATCCTGCAGTAACTCATTAAAAAATGAATGAATCAAACGAAAATTGCACACCATGTTTGGAAGCTGCGGCAATTCCTGCTAATCAATTATCATTAAATACAGATAATTGCAAAGATCTGGTAAAATACTAAACTATCTAAAAAATACAAAAATGTATAATAACATATTTATAATAAACTATTTTACATGTGATAAATATTTTTATCGAACGACTTTTTATAATCATTATGAATTTTAAAATTATTTCATATATTCATTTATTATAGAAAAATCAAACAAAAAAGCGCGATGAAGAATTACAGCATTTACAAATGGAACTATGTAACAAGCAACATGAAAAAATGCAGCTGCTGCAACAGCAAAAATTACTGAAATGTTTGAATTCCGGAAGTCCACTTGGAACAAGCGGAAATAGTGATTTAGCGAACCATTTTTCATTCAAAAATTTTGCCAACAAGTTAATAGTGCCTTGTTCAACAAGAGCTAAGCCATCTGCCAAGGTATTTTTCGTTATGTTTATAATATTTAGTGAAGAAATAAATACAATTTGTAAAATGAATATTATTTAAACTCAATGGTAATGTAAGACATAAGGTTACATAAATTTATGTAAGTATAATAAAATAAAAGTATCAATTTAAGGCTGTTACAACTGATGGTTGTATGGCGAAAGAGTTGCGAAATCTTCGTGAGCAATATAATCGTCTACAGGAGGATTACAAGAATAAAATATGCGAAGTTTCATATTTACGTGCCGATATTGAATCGCTAAAATGTGCATTAAAATCATCCGAAAATTGCAAACGGAAGCATGAACTTTGTCTAATGGAATGCCAAAAGAAACTGGAAAATATGCAAGCAGAAATGGGTAAATCTTAGTTAAATATTTTAAACCAATTTAGATTAGATCCAACATTTATAATACAGTTATTAAAAAATATGTAAGTTTTTCTTTAAATAGTGAACAAGGAACAATTGATAGAACAAGAACGAGCATTAATTGTGGCAAGGCAAAGATTTTGCGAAGCGCAAGATGAATTGGATGAAATGCGAAATAATATTCAAGATCAAATGAAACAAACGGAAGAGTACCGAAAGAAATATATCCAAGTAATTTATTAATTTTTATTTCATACATTTTGCTTTATATATATATATTTTTTTTATTTTATTATTTATAATGGATTATAATAACTTTGTAGGCTCAACAAATAGTGGAAGAACAACGAAGGCAATTGGAATTAATGGAGATGGATAATGCACGTATTAATGAAAACGTAACACTGGAAATGAATAAAATCAAAGTAAGAATAATAAAATTCAGAATAAAATTGAGAATAAAATTTGATTAAAATAGAATTAATTAACAATCATTTTTAGAATCAGTTTCAAGAAAAATTATCAGAACTTGCGCCGCTGCCAGAAATATTGAAAGAGACGCACTTGAAATTGCAAGAATCTCAGCGAAAAGAATTGTTGATGGAACGAAAATGCGAGGAACTGAATCAAGAAATTGTATGCTTAACAGATAAAAATCAGGCAAACGACAGTGAAATTGAGTCACTTCGCAAAGAAAATATGGAACTCAGAGTAATTAAAGGAATATTATAAATGATGAATATATTCAATATATTCAATCTTTTATAAATCAAAAAAAAATTATGAAAAAATGTATTTTTTGAAAAATTATACACGCAGAAAACAAAAAATTAATACTCACTATACCGTACATCAGTAATTAATGCACCGTAGGCCTCAATTGATTCGAAATTAATTGACTTTCATATACGAAAAAGAAAATTAAAAAAAAGAATATTATAACAATATTATGTCATGTCAGAAACGTCAAATTATATTTTAATCATGAAAAAAATAACACTAAGTATATTACAAACTAATATTAAGTGTATAAAAAATTGATGTTTTCGGATTTTTTGACAGTTGTACCGTTTTTGATTTCGAGTACGTTATTGGCTGATGCACCGGCATTATTTATTAATATTAGTACATCTGCAATGAATGATTAACAAAAAATATTTTACGGTGCATTAATTACTGATGTACGGTATAGTGAGTATCAATATTTTATTTTCTGCGTGTACTTAACAAATGAATTAAAAATTTTTATTTTAAAAATGTGTAGGAAAATATAAAACTTATTTATGAGATCAAAGAAAAGTTGAATGAATTGAAAGACGAGAATGAACAGTTAAAAAGTGCTGCTTGCCAGGCTGAAGAACTCCATAAGCAATTGAAAATGAAGATGGATGAAAAGTTGCATGAAATAACACAGTTATCAGCAACTATAGAACAAGTATAAAATCAAAAAAATATATATTTTTTTAAATTATTTAAAATGTAAGTCCAATTAATTGTCATTACAATTAATTGCTTATTAGATAAGAGAGGATTCCGCGAGACAAGTGGCACGTTCAAAGGAAAGAGTGGAAACGATTAGAACAACAATGCAATGTCAAATTTCGGAATTAGAAAAGCAATTGGCACAGTATAAAGCAATTATACGTTCGGTGCAGAAAGATCGAGAGGAGGTAACAAAATATCTTTAGATTGAATGTCGGATTAAAATCATGTTCAAATCTTAATTATGTATGCTGGACATCTAAGTATTTGTAAGTTATTCATCCTTTTTCCTCAGATACGACAAAAATTGCAAAATCAGATCAACTTTTTAAATGAATCTTTTGCTCAAGCTCAACATCGAATTAATTTACTTCAAGGACATGTAAATTATTTGAAAGATTCTCATGAGGAAATGTTCGCGATTCCAAATTGTGAAGATCTTGTGGCCACTTGAATGTTTTATATATATTTTTCTTTACTCATTTTTTATACAATTTTATATTATACATTATATTAAATAATTCAATTATTTTTAATTTAATAAATTCTTGTTTGTACAATTATTATAATGCAAGTTTACATTATTTTATATTTAATTTTACAATACATTTGTTTTTATTTTTTAATCAGTCATAATATTATATTTTGATTGATTCATATTTCTTTTGCATAATTTCCCGTTTAATATTTTTGTTATTAATTTATAATTATTTGAACTTTGATTTTTTAAATTTTTTGGAGAAAACGCGCGATTTATAGTTTTTAGTTGAATCATTGAATCATCATGCATCCTTGTTTGACCGATTGATGCACTTAAGATGTGTTTCCCGCGAATACTTAGTTAAATTATCGTCTCAATGTAAGTGCGAAAGTTAATTTATTAAGTAAACATGTCGCTTTTGGATGATCCGGTTTTTAAAACTCGATATCAGAAGTACAAACATCGGGTGAAGCGATGGGAAAGTGATTTTATTGAAAAATTTGGACGAAAACCAAATAAGGTAAGGTGTACGGCATTGTTGCGATAGGTTATGTTTACAATTTTATTTAAGAAGCTCCAGTGTTAATCAATTTTTTCAATTTCTTTTAATTACAATAATCACATTATTATATTACATTATAATTTTTTAGTAAATAAATTGTGTTGTTACACTTATTTAATTTTCTATTTAAATAAAAATATATCAATTATTGGAAATATAATTAATAATAATAGGAATTAACTGCATTTTTACATTAATTCAAAACATTTTAAGAAGTTTATTACTTCAATGAAAATATTAAAGAAAATTTAAATATATAAAAAAATAATAAAAATATTTTGAATCTTGTTAAAGTTTATTGAGTTAATATTTCATCTAAAGCTTGTCTAGGTTTTTTGCACAAATTATAATTCAATTTCTTAAAAAGAATGATAAGAAATGATATATTATTATGAAATTTTTATTTTAAAATAAAAAAAAAATGAAAATAGTCTATAATTAAAATTTTACACTACTTTTCGATAATTTACTTAATAATAACAACTTTGTATTCCTTCTTGTTATCACAATGTTTTGTCTCATTGTTTTTGTATATTGTTTTTATAATATATAAACTTATACATGTACTTAAGTATATATACTTAAAAATAGTATCTAAGCTTAAATTATAATATATTAAAGGAAAAAAACATTTTTCATAAAATGTATCTCTCTAAAATGTTCTTTTTAGACTGATATAAAGCAAGCCGATATCAAAATTAAAGAAGCTTATAAAGTTTACTGGAATTTAAAAACTCGTGCCTTGGAAGACAGTTTGAATGATATTGCCTTTTCCGATGACTCCTTTCAATGTAATGAATCGATTCTTCAAGAATCCCTAAACAATTCTACAACATTTACTGAAACACCAACGAAACAATTTGACGATACCATCAACGAATCAAATTTAGACGTGAGTGCATTAAATGACACAAAAAGTTTTACATTCAATGAATCCACGAACGATTCATGCTCCAATTTTGAGATTGAAAATGAACCGAACAATTTAATTAACGATGTAAAAAATGTCGCCGGCGTTTGGAGCAAATCTTTGAATTTGAAGAAAAATGACGAGACGAAAAGTTTTGGCCAACGTTCGTTGGCCAGAAAGTCATCTTCATTTCAATTGTCTCAAAAGATGTTCAAAAGTTCGAGTTTCGTTAAACGAAATCCACGAAAAATGTTGTCTTCGAGTAAACTGCCGAAAGCAGCAGACAAGAAAATGGACAAAGATGAAGCAAATATGACGAGGGAAGATATTGACGATAGTATGAATGAGAAAAATTTGTCGGATGAATTTCTGGATGCTGCTTTGGATATTGATATGAAAATTAATATTACAAGTAATAAAGATTTATCTTGTCCACAAATTGTTACTGGAATTAAGCAGATTATGGACAATCAACGAAGTAGTCTTGTAGGATTAAATCGTGGATGGCTTCAACGGTGTTCCACAGATATCAAAGATATCAAGAGTACAGTTACTAGGTAATAATTAATGCATTGTCTAAAAAGCTGAAAAATATTTTTTTTTAATTTACTTATTCTATTTTCCTTAACTTCTTTAGATCTTCTTTAGATCTATAAAACAAGTAATATAAACTAAAATTGTCTTTTATTTGAATTTAAGTACGCCGACAGAAACTGTATCAGATGAGGAAGACTTCATATACGATTCCGACGAGGATAATCCAAAAAAGCGAATACGAAATTTCCGTAAACACTTTAGCTACGGAGATTTACAAGAACCAAAGCGCATGCGTACCGATGACTTATTCCTGCGACAGAGCGAATCTTTGCCAAACACAAAATTGAGTGAAACGCTTTACAATATACTGAAAACAAATTCCGCCGAAGCAATGAAAACTGCAATCGAAACTGAAAAATCCGTCATTGAAACAGATTCATTTAATCAGACGAATGTGCAAAAGTTAGCTGAAGTTAAAATGCCAGTAATTCCAGAAGTGAAAGCAGTTTTAGACGTTGCTTCAGTTTCTGTTGAAGAGCAGAAAGCTGGAGGAAATGAAAAAGGAAAAGAAGTGGTTGAGAATTTAAAGAATGTAGAAACAGTGGAATCGGTGATGAAGAAAGCGAATACGAGAAAACAACGAGTTAATAAAGTGAAAGATGATGACGAGGATAATGATGATGATTGGCAAAATGACGATGATGATAAAGATGACGATTTTGATAATAATGTTAAACGAAAACGAAAAGCTACGAAGAAAGACGAGAATAAAGAAAAGGTCACGCGAAAACCAAGAGGTAGTTTGTAATGATTTATGTTACTTTAGTTCATATTTTGTATTTTTGAAATATTTATATATAAAGTTATCAAAATAACATTTGCTTTTACAGTTTGTAAAATTAATAATGAAAGATTTGCAATACTTATATCTATATTAGGATTATACATTTAATTATTAATTTTTATAATTATTCCTTTAAGCAAATGCAGTTCGAAAATCAACAAGAGTTACGAAAAAGGCCATCGTTGAATTTGACGCGGAAGCAGAAGAGGAACAAGCTGGAGTGCCGAAAAAAGATGATGTTAATATTAATACCTTCGAAATTGACAATGTTAATACTGTTGCTAGATTTGCTTTAGATCCTGTGAGTTGTGGCAGTTTGATCGAGGACTTCTCGAGAGTTCTGACTTGTGATTCAAAAGAAAGTGTTGAAAAATCTAGTCATCAAAAGACAAAAGCCATGCCGAGAGGAAAACTCACCGACAAAGAGAAACTCGAGAAAAAAATCGCTAGTGGAACTGTGAATGATAACTTTGTGCGAATTAATTTGAAGAAAAAGGTAATTAAACAAAATTATTATCATTGTTATAAATATTTTGTTGTAATTTTTTTAATTTCAATACTGTTAACCTATGTATTATATAGGTTTATGTTCGAGGAAAACGTAACTTTAATTACTCAACGTACAAGAAAAATCTTTGGAAGCAACGGAAGAAAGATTTAGAGTCAAGTGAATCAAATCTCGAAGCTTTGGATTTCTTGGATAAACAAGGTACTGCAGCAAATTATTGTTTCAAGTGCAAAGAAACCGGCCATTTTGCGAAATATTGTCCAAACATGAAAAAAGATAAACTTCTGTCGGCCGAAGAAGTAGAGAGTATGCAGTTGCCGTCGAGTTTTCCGACTTTAGAAGAAGCTGCGCAAATGGCGCGAACTTCTGCACAAATTAACTTTTCCAAAATGGCGCCGCGCAAAATTGCGGATAATGAAAATGAAGATGAAATTTACGAGGATTGGGATGAATGGGAAGATGAAGAAAATGCTGAAGAAGAAAGCCAGGTAACGTCTTTTTGAAAATGGGCAAATCTTACAATATTTAGTAAATTTTAGAATATTTAGCAAAAATAGTAATCATTGATTTCTTCTAATTTTATTCGTTTTAGCCGGTGAAAGAAATTTGCAAAGTTCCAGAAGAACTCATTGAAAAGCTCCTTCCACCAGAGAAGAATGCAGTGCCACCATTTTATTCACTTAAGTCTGATAATACCTTGATAGGTAACACTACAAAGTATTTTAGTTATTGATATCTAATTGATAATATAAAATTAATACAAATGATGATTTTTACAGCTACGCCAGCAGAAGTATTTGAAACGCTAAGGCAATTTGGTCATGAAAGTTTTCGCACTGGCCAAGAAAGAGCTGTTATGCGTATTTTATCTGGTGTTTCAACTTTGGTAACATTAGCGACTGGTACAGGAAAATCGTTATGCTATCAGCTTCCCGCTCTTATGTTTGCTAAACGTTATAACTGCATTACTTTAGTTGTTTCGCCATTGGTTTCTTTGATGGATGATCAAGTAAAATATTCTTTAAGTTAACGTATTTGAATCATTAATCATTATTATTGTCAACATTTATTATCATTATTATGATTAATAGTATTGATATTATAATATATGATTACATTATTTTTAATTTTTTATAATATAGCACCTGGACAGTTTTACATTTTTAACTTTTATTATTAAGTTTGCAATAAGCTTAAATTTATTTACAACTATTTAACATTTTTAATAATATTTTACAGGTAAAAGGTATATGTTCAATACTAAAAGCCGCGTGTTTGCACACAAATCAAACGGAGAAAGTACGTCAAGAAGTAATGCAATCAGTGCGAAAGGGTAACATTGATGTGCTTTTAGTTTCGCCTGAAGCCATTGTGGCGGGTGAAAAATCATCAGGCTTTGGAGCAATTATTCGTGATCTTCCGCCAATAGCTTTTGCATGTATCGACGAGGCCCATTGTATTTCCCAATGGTCACACAATTTTCGACCCTCGTATCTCATGCTTTGTCGTGTGCTTAAAGAAAAGCTCAAAGTCAAGGTGATTTTGGGTCTCACTGCGACCGCGACTAAAACCAATGCTCTGAGTATTGTCGAGCATTTGGGCATTCCCGATGGCCTCGAGGGTGTTGTCACAGACAGACCTTTGCCCGATAATTTACAGTTGACGATTTCCAGAGATATGGATCGTGATAATGCGTTGATAGAATTAATAAAGAGTCCGAGATTACAAGACTGCGAGTCGATTTTAGTTTATTGCACGAGACGAGAGGAGTGTGTTAGAATTGCTGGATTACTTCGAACAGTTTTGCAGGTTACTTTTTTTCTAAAATTATTGAAATTTAATTATTTTAATTATAATTATTCAAATTGTGGATTTGAATATGAAATAATAAATATAAGTATGAATTAAATGATAAGATAAATATATTTAATGTAAAAAATGTATATATAATTTTTATTTGTAGAATGCATCTGAAAGGGCTCAAAATACAAAGAAAAGAATCTCGCCTATAGCAGAAGCATATCACGCTGGTTTTTCCGCTTATCAGCGTAAATTAGTGCAAAAAGCTTTCATGAATGGCGACACACGCATTATCGTGGCAACGATAGCTTTTGGAATGGGTATAAACAAGCCGGACATACGCTGCGTTATTCATTATAATATGCCGTCGAATTTTGAAAATTATGTTCAAGAAATTGGACGAGCTGGAAGAGATGGTTTGCCAGCGCAATGTCATTTATTCTTGAATGCTGATGTTAGTATTAATTTAATATTAATTTACATATAAGAAAAAGAAAAGAAAATATTTCAAAGATTAAGTTATAAAGAAATATTAAATTGATAAGGATCAAAATGAAATTATACTAAATATTTTTCAGGAAAATAACGATAAAATGGAACTTCGACGACATATTTTTGCAAACGCAGTTGAACGTCACACTATTCGTAAACTTTTGGAAAAACTGTTTGTACCGTGTTCTTGTTTGACGGAATTGCAAAAGAGTTGTGGACAGAGATGTTCCGGCCACGAAGTTGCGTTGCCAAACAACGACACTGTCGAGCAACTAGACACCAACGAGGAAATTATTTCAACATTACTTTGCTACTTGGAGTTACACCCGCGAAATTATATCACCGTGTTATCCTCGGCTTACGTTATGGCAAAAGTTGCCACTTATGGTGGTTCGAGAGCTTTGAAATTAGCAGCTCAAAATGTTCGTATTATTTTAGAAATATTAACAAACATTTAGATTAATAATAAAGTATCAATATTTAAAAGAAAAATGTTAATGAACTTTTTTGATTAATTTTAAATGTTGTTTCAATATTTCAGTCACCTCCCTTGGCAATGGCTATTGCAATGAAATTGAAAGACGGTACTTATAAAGAAGATGATTCCATGATTGAATTTAATGTCATTGAAATTGGTTCTAACATTGGATGGGACAGTGGTATTGTAAAAAGTCACTTAAAGGGACTAGAATGGATTACTGGTATATATATAATCATTTCAAAACTAAAAATACATATACAAATAAGTTTAAAAAATACAATAATGATTTAACATTATCAATTTGCAGTGAATGGCGCTACAAAAAGATCGCCAGTTACAGTAAGTTTTCACACGCTAGGCATAAGAGTTCGTGCACCTGGTGATTTATCAGAAACCGAACTCGATGAAGCATTTAACTCGCTATTTCAACGCAGCAAATCGCAAGAAGTCACTCGAGTAGCACAACTGAATTCTATATGCGATATAGTTCGAAAATACAGTGTAAACACTGTGCAAGAATGTTCGAATATAACTGAAGAAATAACGCAGAAATCCGAACAATTCAAAGATGAAATTCGCAACTATTTTGTTAATGACGATCAGATATTGGACACATCTAAACAAGAAAATGTAATTTTGTATTGAATTCAAAATCAATATTAGTTTGAAATTATGAAGTTTTAAGTAAAACTAAAAAATGTTTTCAAGTATATAAATGATAGTCATATATATATTTCTGTTAAACAAATAATTATAATATAATAATTGATATGCAAGAACGGTAAAATTAATTTTTATTGATTGTATTTATGTAACAATATTAATACAAGTAAAACATTTTTGCAGATACCAGCGAGTAAAGAGGCACAAATACTACGAGATATTCGAGCTCTCGTGTGTAATTATCGCGAGACAAGTTTCACTGGTCGGACAATTGCACGCATTTTTTACGGTATCCAGAGTCCAAACTATCCTGCGCGTATCTGGTTTAAATGTCGATACTGGCGAGCACATCTTGACGTCGATTTTAATTATCTCTGCCAACTTGCTACGCAGGAACTCTTCGCAATGCGATAACAACAACTTCTAGTTACTAAATATATATTTTAAATTGAAAATTCAAAAAAAGTACTCTTTTAATTATAATAATGATGAAAAAGGTATTTTAACTTCGATTTTAAACATAATTCTACGAGTGATTGTTATTATTGTTATAATTATTCTTATATATTATGTCACTACTCGTTTCATATAACTGCACTGTCTTAGAAATCTGTGCATTGTTGCTTGTTGCATTTTGTCGATGCGATTCATGCAGGTTTCATGTTGACAAAGAGCGCAGTATTCGGACGAAATTGAATGAAAAGGAGACCGATAATACACACTCGCGTCTTTTAAACTTTTATTTTTGCGATGGGCCCAGACGTGGAACAGTACCTACAAATGCAAACTTTTATTACAAACATTTTAATTATTCAACACGGAAGACAGTTTATTGTTAACAAATGTCCATTTTCCAATAGAATAAAGTTTATTTAAATTATGTACAATTATTTATATACAAAGATTTAATTTAAACTTACTTCGAAGATCATTAGAAACACGACAAACCATCGGAAATAAAGGATGGCTGTTAGAACCAAAAATATGGGATTTGTTTGTCCAAAAATCGTTCCCTCGGGAACTGGTTCTAGTAATTTAATTTTCTTCTTTTTCGGAACTTCCTCTTTTATATTTTTCGGAATCTAATTGTTTAAATTATACAAATTAGACTATAAAACAAATTCCAATTGAATGCATGAAAAAAATGTTTTAAGTTAAACCATGTAACGCAGTATAATGTGAATAGTTACGAAATGCATTATTGTTAATAGATACCTGGAAAGGAACTTTTGTGCGAATAAATTGCGTTTCGGGTTCTCCGGTTTCGGCGTTGTTGGCGCAAAAATTCAGGCTCTCACCTGTTTCCTTATCAACGAGGGACTCCGCGGCCATATTTCCTGTTATACTCTACGAACTTGGGGTCATCCGGGTCATTTCCTGAATTAACAGCTTCAACTTGTATTCAAACGTTTATCACTGACATTTTTGGCGCCATTTTTAACTTCCATTCAACAAAAATCAGACTTCACGAAACAATTAATTAAATAATGTTTTAATAATTTCACATATTAAATAATATTGGCAATTCTTTTTTTAATTGATTTTTGGATGATAAAAAATGTAAATTGTCTGTATGATTGACTCGACGACAATGCATACATTGAACAAATAGTGAACACTTATAATCGACCAATTCTATGATTCAGTCAAATGATTCAATAAAGTGACTTGTTGAAATGGATATTTCATAACAGTGTGAATTGTATAATAATTGCTTTTCAGATTTTTTTTCTTCAAGATTTCTTCAACTTGCTGTTATTTTTTATTTAAACTTGAGCAATCAATGTTCTCATGTATTTTATACTGCTTCTACTTTGTTGGATATTGGGAATCAAAATGTTCGGATACTTACTCAATTATCTCTTCTTTTCAAATGAATTTAATGCAATTCTTCAAAGTTTTTTTTTATTCAAGTATAAGGAAAAGTTTTTGCAGATTTGAATCTATGAATATTTTATTTCGACGAAGATAAACTGGAAACTTTGAGATTCTCATAGTTACATTCTAATTGTGAAAAAGAACATTATTTTTGTATAAAATATAAATATAAAACATTTATTAATTTAAATTATTGAACCAATTAATTTGAACATCGATTACAATGATTATTGTATTTTTTTATATTTTCAAATAATATTTAAGAGTTTTATTTGAATTAGTTAAATTGGTTCGAAATTTTATGTTTTATGATTTCCAAACCTAAACAAATAAAATGTTCCTGAATCTTTTTCAGATTAAAATAAAGAAATATATATTTTAATAAAAAATGTGTTTATTGAATAATTTTTATTATTAAAAAATTTGTTTATAATTGTTAGAATCTACATGCTTATTGTATAAGATAAATCCGTAATATGTTAAATGTTGCTTTTTTGTAATATAACAACTCAAACAAGTATAATTATCGTTATCATTATTATAATATGACGAGTTTTTATCAAATCGGTTAATTAAAACCGGTATTCTTTAAATATTAATTTCCCGCGCTTTTTGAACATAATTCTCTATTTGATTTGCTACTTTAGTTAAAACATTTTTTTTTCTTTTGAAAACTTCATTTTTGAGACTTTTCATTTACTTTAATATTATTACTTTAATATTACTTTAATAATATTAAAGAAATATTAAAAGAATAATAATTCTTATTAATCATAAATAAATCATTAATTAAAAATAAAATAATAATATAAAATGTAAATTTGTATTCAGTGTTGTGTTAAATAAAAATATTTTTTACATAATTATTTATTTACTAATATTATATCTTAATTCCAATTCCTAAGCAATGAACTTAAGTTGAATCCACATACCCATAGTTTTCGCATGCTCTAAATCAGCTTTTTCTTTCTCCCTCTCTCTCTATTCTTTCTGTTGCAATATTGTAACTGTACGAAAGTCTGTGTCGTATCGTGAAAGATTGTCGTATCGTGAAAAATTGTCAACTAATGTATTAAATACAAAATAAATTGGAACAAGCGTTACAGTTTCTATGGCAAAATCTTATGTTGTTAATCAATTAATCATCATTCATCATTAATTGATTCATGAAATAATATACGAAAGCAAATAATGTCAAGACATCGAGACGTTCGTTGCATGAAGTATTCAGATGGTGAGTTTTGTTTTTTTTCTTTCAGGTTAGAATTCCCCGATTATTTTATTAATAAATCCATTGTTTAATCATTATTATTATTTTTGTTTTTTATTTTTCTTCAGTTTAAAGTTAATATAAATGTTGAGATTTTTTATTGGTTAATTGCAATAACGTTTGAGTTTATTACCTTCGTTCAGGATTATGTATTGCGATTTTGCAATAATGTTTGATTAGTTTCGTTTTTCGCTAATTTCAAGAAAATCTTTTATTTGCAAGACTTATTTCGATGCACAAAAGATGGCTTCGCTTTTGATTGTTGTATTATCGTGAAACTACACGGAGACAAGTACACAGGAACGGTTGCCGTTTGTTAGGCAATCGCCGCTGAAAACATAATAACACGGTTGTTTATACGCGCAAAGTAATATTTACCGATTTCTAAGCACTGAGTGCTTATCAG